>JABUQX010047035.1:72500-115000 GCA_015478945.1 Trachelipus rathkii
ATCGAAAAAATTTAAGGTTCGCTCTTTCGAAGACATTGCAATTAATCCTGTATAAAAGATCTTTTGATTGGGAAGGTAAAGAAACTGCGTTCGTTTTAAAGACATTTTTCTAAGATTATAGTTACCATAGAGTTAGGGATATGAGAAAGATTGTACAATTAACTAAACGTCTTCTCTTAAGTGATTTACACATTTCGTTTCGCAATTTTGTCTTGTAAGTGGAGCGAAGGACAGGTGCATGAGGAGGTGGAGAAACCGGCGACTGTACTAGAGTTGTTGAGAATGGCTTCCAGCAGGCGCGTGAAGCGGTCAATAATGTAAACACTTTCTCAATACGTTCCCCCAAGAGGGGCTGTGGTGTGTCGGTGCATTGTAGAAGGCTGACAAGGAAGGCATTCACGCGTCCACTTTCGCACATCGGTATTAACACCGGGTCACACAAAGCGGGACGTAACCAGCTCTTGAGAGGCCGCGATACTGGGGTGGGAAAGAGTGGAGAGCAAGAAAAACAGGTTTGCGGAAAGCAGGAGGAATGAAAGGACAGGGAGCATCAGTAGACGTGTCACAGAGGAGTTTCTTCCGAATGCCCGGAAGAGAAATCCACCTGAGTTGCAGAGAAGAGTCCTGGTGAAGAGCGGATTCTTCTGATGACTGTGCAGTAGCCATGTCCTCGTAGTTGATGCTGGGCGTGAAAATATGGAGGTAAACTCGATGCGTGAAAGTGCATCAGCCATGAGATTATTCGTACCTGGGACGTGACGGATGTCTGTCGTAAACTGCGAAACATATTCCAAATGACGAGCTTCTCTCGGCTAGTGTCATTCATTTCGAGATTCCATGGCGAAGGTAATCGGTTAGAATGTGAAATTTCCGGCCTTCCAGAAAGTATCTGAAGTGTTTGACGGCCATGTAGATTGCAAGAAGCTCTCTGCCGAAGGCGCTGTAGCTGGTATCAGCAGGCTGTAGCCTTTTTGAGAAGGCAAGAGGAGACCAACAACCATTCAGGTGTAGCTGAAGGACGCCTCCGACCGCGAAATCGGAGGCTTCAACCTGAACGCGAGTTGCTGTAGAGTCCTGTGGTGGACAAGGAGAGTGGCGTCCGCGAGTTTGTCTTTGGCAGAAGTAAAAGCAATGCGCCCTTCTTCGGTCCACTCTACCTTGACTGAGACACCTCTGTTCTTCCGGTGTAGGAGCTCTGTGAGAGGCCGAAGGAGACCTGCTGCTGCAGGTAGAAAGCGATGGTAGTAGTTCAGGAGGAACTGCTGCAGTTGCTTCTGCGTCTCGGGTAAAGGAAAATCACGAATAGCGGCAACATGCTCCTGGAGGGGGCGAACACCTTCAGAAGAGACTGTGTGGCCAAGAAACGTGAGAAAGGGTACACAGAAAAGGGACTTCTCCGGGTTGATGCTGACAGCGTATTCGTCTAGTCTAGAGAAGACAGTTGAAAGGTGCTCCTTGTGTTCCACTTCGGAGTTGGAAGCTGTGAATCCTTTTTTTCTGTGGCGCTAGACATATCGAAGGCCTCGCATGACTATCGATGAAGCGCTGGAAAGTTTGAATAGTATTCCGTAAACCGAAGGGGATTCTCAAGAACTCAAAAAGACCAAAAGGTGTAATCACGGCAGTCTTGTGAACATCCTCGGGTGCTACAGGGATCTGGTGATAGGCGCGGACCAGATCGATTTTGGAAAATATTGTAGCACTACTGAGGTGGGACGTAAAAGACTGGATGTGAGGGAATGGGATAGCGATCAGGAGTCGTCACAGCATTCAAGGCACGAAAGTCTCCACATGGCCTCCAATCACCTGATGGTTTTTGGACTAAATGTAGAGGCGAAGACCATGAACTCTTCGAAGGACGGATGATTCCAAGCTCGAGCATGTGTTCGAATTTCGCCTTGGCAGCTTTGAACTTATCTGGCAGACGATGAGTTCTAGCAAAGGTGGGAGAGCCTGTGGTTTCAATGTGGGGATGAATGCTTTGCCAGAGGTGGCTGAAGAGGCAGGTGTGCAGAAAATGGAAAGTCCTTCACTTGGGAGAAGAGAGAGGAGAGAGAGAGGAGAGAGAGAGAGAGAGAGGAGAGAGAGAGAGAGAGAGAGAGGAGAGAGAGAGAGAGAGAGAGAGAGAGAGAGAGAGAGAGAGAGAGAGAGAGAGAGAGAGAGAGGAGAGAGAGAGAGAGAGAGAGAGAGAGAGAGAGAGAGAGAGAGAGAGAGAGAGAGAGAGAGAGAGAGAGAGAGAGAGAGAGAGAGAGAGAGAGAGAGAAGAGAAAAAGAGAGAGAAGAGAGAGAGAGAGAGAGAGAGAGAGAGAGAGAGAGAGAGAGAGAGAGAGAGAGAGAGAGAGAGAGAGAGAGAGAGAGAGAGAGAGAGAGAGAGAGAGAGAGAGAGAGAGAGGAGGGGAGAGAGGAATATGAGAGGATGAACAGCAGAAATGTTCTACTGCAGAAGGAGAAGATGTTGTCCTTGGAAAAAAATGTGGTTTGCCATCCGCAACCTTTGGTTCAGAATCCACCAGTAGGGTGAAAAAGGTTAAAAATCTGCGCCGATAAAATAATTGGAGGGAGTGCAGTAACTGTGAAAACCCATCGGAAAACTCTCCTGAGGGAGAGGTCGAATGTGCATGAACGTTTACCGTAAGTTCCAATGGCAGTACCGTTCGCGGCGCACAGGAAACGGGTAGGTTGAGTACCGGGAGGAACCAGACTATTTGAAGGGAGACAAGAAATCTCAGCTCCTGTATCGATAAGGTAGTGGCGGTTGGTGGAAGGGTCGAAAGCACGCAGAAGGTGGTGCCGAGCAGAAGAGCCAGTGTCCTGTACCGCCCCTAAGGATTGGTTGCAGAGTTTCCCGAGAATTTGCACTGCTGAACACATTTCCGGGCATGCTCCTAGAAGGTGCAGTGATAGTAACACTCCCTAGCGGTCCTCCTGACGGAGGGTGACGTTAGTGCGATGCGGGGTGGGGGTCGATTGCGGAGAGTGAGGAGGCGTAAATCCAAAATAATAGCTTCTATATTCCTCCAGGCGGAACAACCTGTCCTCCAGAGCGGGAGGAAACTGCGAGGATGCTCCTGAAGCAAAGGTATTCAGAGTATGGGCAGTAGCAGGAGTGTAAGTTGGGGCTGAGCCGATAGAGGTAATAGAATGAGGAGAAATAGAAACAACGTGAGGAGGCTGGTACCGCATGACACGGTCAGCTGTCTCAGCAAAGGCCCGTAGGAACGAGGCGGGATCAGTGGTGAGGTCATCATACCTTGAACTTGTAGGGGCAACTTTTGGACTAGCCGGGTATAGCCTCCTCCTGTTTGATCATTCAGCGTCCGGTGGTTCAATTGGAGGAACCTCTCCCAATAAAGCGAAAACCCAGAAGTTCGGCCTGCCTGGCCACGGAGTGAGAGAAGAGCTGTGAAAGCTATGTTCTCTCCTTGGGATTAGCTTCGTCTTACTAGATTGCAAAAATGAGTATACCCCTTCTCGATGGCAAGAAAGATTTTCGAGAAAGTCAATTAAAGTAGGATAGTTGATAAGTCGAAAAGTCCTAAATCCCACCCTTTCAAAGAGTGGAATCACTCCAGATAAGCTTTCGTACTAAATACAAGGGGCAAACAACGCCGTAATATAGGCATGTAACTGTGATGGTATAAAAAGTTCTGAAAGGGTCATAAAATATCCAACCTCATAGAAGTTTGTTTAGAGAGTGATAACGCGATTCTTCCAAAAAAGACCACGAGAAATGGAAATTCCAAGGTTATAAAGTATAGAAGAA
This sequence comes from Trachelipus rathkii, assembly GCA_015478945.1. NCBI lineage: Eukaryota > Metazoa > Arthropoda > Malacostraca > Isopoda > Trachelipodidae > Trachelipus > Trachelipus rathkii. The sequence goes on from JABUQX010047035.1 coordinate 76,264, forward strand.
GAATTCGGTTGCACGTTTTTGAATATGTTGTAGTTGTGTAGAAGATAAAGTCAGAGCCCGCTAGGCAAACTAGGCAAATGCCTAGGACTGGCAGAATATGAGGCGGCCTAGGTGCTAGAACCGACGGGCAAGGCAAAATAAAAAAAAAAAAAAAAAAAGAAAAAAAAAAAAAAAAAAAAAAAAAAAAAAAAAAAAAAAATATATATATATATATATACCGGTATATATATATATTCTCTCTCCACACACTATATTTATATATATATATATATATATATATATATATATATATATATATATATATATATATATATATATATATATATATATATATATATATATATATATATATATATATCAATCATACAATTAATGCACACATGCGCCAAACTCTCTAATCAAAGGAAGGGGTGTTTACACTTTCTCTCAGGTTCCACATACTTACAAGTACGCAGATGAGCACAGACATAGGCTTTAATGTGAGGAGATTAAATTCAGCAGGAAACACAGAAGATGGAAGAGAATTCCACAGAACCGGTGGCAGAAAAGAAGGAAGCACGGCAGCGAACTAGCGGGTTACCAATATTCACACAAAACTCGTGCGCAGACACAGCACCCCTTGTGCTACGAGGGCGTCGTAAAGGTGGTGGTACGCGAGTGACAAGTTCCCTCGAGCACCTGCCGCTGCGGTACCTATAGAAAAGAGATAAGCACCAACATCGCGCCGCAAAGATAGAGGGTCAAGAGAAGTGGAAAGTATGGAACAGTTTATAAGTCTTTTGGCTTTTGACTCGACCCTGTCCAAAAGCCGGGTGAAACACGCCCAGATATGAGAGCAGTACTCCATACAAGGGCGGATGAGGCCCTTGTATAGCTGGAGTAACTGAGAAGAGGAAAAAAAGTCTCGCAGTCTAAACAGAACTCCCAGTTTCTTTGAGGCCGCCCTAGCAACCGTTGTGATATGAGGTTTCCAAAACATTTTTTTGTTTATGTTAAGGCCAAGGATGTTTTATATTGTCATGCAACAGGCAGAAGGGAAATCAAAGGAATAGGAAAGTTATAAGGTGTTTTAGAGGAAGATTTGCTGAAAGTTGAGTTTTCAAAGTTAAATTTCTGCAAGGTTGGCGGCCCACCAGAAGGAAATCTATCAGATCGAAATAGAATCGGAAAGATTAGGACGAAGGCAATTCTAGAAGGCAAAGAGGAGCAAATTGAAATGGGTTGAAAAGTATCAATTTTGACATTGTGCTTTAACACAGAGAAACTGTTAGTTTTGGAACCCCATAGAGTATAATTGGAATAAAGGGCAGGGTCATACGGGGCACATTCCCTCAAATTCGCTAACGTTCATAGATTTCAGGGTCCATACACCCGATCAAATGTAATCACAGGCAAGGCATAGGACACCTATTAGGAGAAGGAGGAGGAGGAGGAATCCCAGAATCGTCCAGGGTTGAGTTTGAAAAATAGGAGACCAAAGAGATTGGCCTTTTCGGTTGGAGAATTAGCAACAGAACCAATAGATCGAATAAGAGGAATAAGGCCAGATTTACAGGAAGTTGTTAGAGATGTTTTGGCAAAAGGCCCAGAAAGATTTTCAGTAGGAGAACCTAGGAGGTTAGCGCCCTTTCGTTTGAGTGAAAACCCTTTGCTCGATCGAAGAGTATCCACCACAACGATTTCTGCTTTGAATGAAAATTAGAAGAGTGATAGGAGAACGAGAATTTTCCACATTCACGATACTGTCTCTAGCCTGAATGGCCAGAAGGGAACAAGCACAGTCAAACCATGGTGAATTTATAGAGAAGGACTGAAATTATTGGGGAAACATAGGTCAAGTGTGTTCCAAGAATTGGTTGGGACGATCGGAATGTGTGGGTTCTTTTAATTGCTCCAGATCACTGAGAATGCTGAATGATTCGGCTCCTCCCCACCTAAATCAGTCAGAGGACCCCAACCATTCAGTGTTGGTTGCATTAAATCCCCCAAATAGAGGACCTCAGTATTTGGATGAGAAAGATATAACAGTCTCGTGAAGTTTAAGATATTCAAAAAAGGCGTGAAAAATCTGTTCTGTTAGGAGAACAGTATGAAACTCTAAGATTATTGTATAGTAGGAAAAGTTTAAATACAGATATCAGAAAGTTAGATTCGAAGTTATTGGGACGTGTTACAGGGTGTTTATGTTCTGAAGCTGCTACTCCACCAGACGGAAATTATGAAATAAGTTATAGTTGGACATATTAATCGAGTTAGAGGATGAATTCCTAGCCATCTGGGTCTCAGACAGGAGCAAAAGGTTAAGGTTAGAGTTAGAGAGGTGGTATTCCACGGATTAAAATTGGGTACAACCTGGATGTTATAAAGTAAAGATCAGTGGCTAAGACGCGAGCCTGTTACCAAATCTGCATCATATTACATGAACATAGCAACACAAAACAAACAACAGACAAAAAAAAACAAAAAAAACGAACAAACGTGAAATCAGTTTATTATTCACACACTAAAGCCTAAATTTAAAACCGTAAATGTTAAAAGTTAAATCGTATTTACAGTAAATATGTAAAATGTGAAAATCTTAAAGTTAAACACTAACGCTCTTTTACACCCACTTAGAAATAAAAAAAGAAATAAAAAGTACATAAAATTGCTTTATACAATAAAACCTAAATTTAAAAGTTCAAGGCTAAAATAATAAAAATCAAATCTTAAACACTGTGAAAACGAAATTCAGACTTATATAGCCCTTCCTTATATATATATATATATATATATATATATATATATATATATATATATATATATATATATATATATATATATATTTATTTATAATATATATATAATATATATATATCTATATATATATATAATAATAATAATAATAATAATAATAATATATGTATATATATATATATATTTATATATATATATATATATATATATATATATATATATATATAATTTTACATATGTCTAAGGTGAATTTTTTTTTTTTGCCTAGGGTGGCATGAATGGTTAAGAGGGCCCTGGATAAAGTAGATGAATAAAAGAAGGAATGGAGTTTTGAGATGTTAAATCATTTTTGTTCAAATTACATTGACAAATTCATGGATCAACGGCTCCAAGGCTGCCTAGCACCGACTCTTTGAAGTTGAGTGGTATACCTTTTATCTTTATCTTTTGCCCCCCTGACCACCCTCATCAGAATGGCCATACCTCGATAAGGTACCCCACCGTCACCTTCGACCTCTTCCACGGACCGCTTAAGGCTGTAATTTCCCAGGTTGTTCTGGGGTGATAGTTAGTAGGACAGACTAGGAGGAAGTGATACACAGTTTCCGGAGCCTGATTGCATTTTATGCAGATATTTGAGGTAGTTTGGTTAATGTTGAATCTATTTTTGTAATATTGTAAAATTTGGCTGTGATCGCATCTTAATTTGGCTAAAGATGATTGGGTGGTTATTGGAAGTGAGTTAAATTCGGGTACTATTTTTGGTGGGTGATCATTTAGTATATTGTTTGCTTGTCGGTTTCTTAAATATTAGGTGAGTGTATTTTTTTGGTGTATGAAGTGTTGTTTTGTGGTGGTTGGATGTTACTTATGATTTGTTTGTATAATAAGGCTGGGGAAGATGGAGGTTGTTTTAGTCTGTGGTGAGTAAGGTTGGAGAGTACAGTGTGACAGTGGTGTTGTGGTGTTTATGTTTTAGCGTAAAATTGGGTGCCTATCATTTCTAGGTGTTTGTCTATAGGTAGTTTCTTTGTTTCATCGTTTAATTGTTGTTGAGGTGTTATAAGTGTAAATCCTGTTATAATTATGAGTACCTTGTTTTGTGTTGTTTGGAGTTTTCTCATGTTTCCCTTGGTTAATAGTGGATGCCATACTGGTGAAGCTTAGTTCAGTGGTGGGTGGATAAATTGTTTATATATGTTGATGGTTGTCTGTTTGTTATTTTTGATGTTAGTGCCTGCTATTGTTCTTAGAATGTTTAGTTTCCTGCTATCTGATGTTGTAAAGTTTTCTACGTGTTTTGTGAGAGTTTAGTGTGTGTCCAGTGTTACTCCTAATATTTTGGGTGTTTTGTTTAGTGGGATAGCGATATTATTTATGAAGACTTGGGGATTGGTAGTTCTAAGTTGGAGATCTGTTGTGATCCTGTTGTCCGTTAATCAAGTTTGTCTTTTGTTGATTTATTGTTGGGTTAGGAGGGTTGCTGTGTTTAGATTCTGGTGTATGGTAGCTATGGTGATGTCATTGGCGTAAGTTGTTATGTTTGTGTGGTCTGTTTGTGGTTGTGGAAGATCTGCTGTGAACAGGTTGAAAAATGTAGGGGATCAAAGCTTCTTGGGGTATATCGTTTTGAATGTTAACTGCGAGTGATTTCTTGTTACTGATTTGTATTTGAGCTGTTCTTCCTGATAGGAAGTTTGATGACCATTTCTTTAAATTAGTGGGGATGTTTGATTTTATTATTTTGTGTATTAGATTGTGCCTGGGGACTGTGTCAAAAAAGCTTTGTTTATTTAGATTGTTATGAGTGGAGTTTTATGTGTGTGTCTGAGACTTAAGCTATCTATTATTATTGGTTGTGTAGTGTTTGTAAGTGCTGTTGAGGTTGAGTGGTTTTGTTGGAAGTCATGTTGGAACTTTTGTTTGGGGATGTGTGGTTTAATTCTAATCAGTATGAGCTTTTCTAGAGTTTACATAGAATGGGTAGTAGTGAAATTGGGAGATAGGAAGAGGGGTTTGAGGGGTCTTTTCCTGGTTTTAACTTTGAGATGTTAATTGCTCTTTTCCAGAGGAAGGGAATGTGATTTAATTTCATGAAATTGTTGTATATGTGTGTCAAATGAGTTAGTGTTATATTCCCTAAGTGTTTAATGCGGATGTTTGAGATGTTATCAAGACAGGTTACTGGTGAGTTTTTGAGAGTCTTTATGGAGTTTTTAATATCAATTGGTGTTATTTCTATTGTTTGGTCGTGATTGCTTTTTATTTTCTTAAGGAATCTGATTATTTTCCTATTTTGTGGATAAGTGGGTTTATGACTTTGTTTTTGCGAATTGAGTTGCGAAGGTGTTGGTATGTTGCTTTGTCTTTGTGGGGATTGTGTTGGGGTTTTTTTGGTTTTGTGTGTGGGTGTTTTTTTTTTTTTTTTTTTTTGCGTTGTTTAATGTTTTTATTAAGTTTCACATTCTATTGTTGTATGTGTTTTGTAGGTTTTTTGTCAAATGGGTTTGAAAATTATTTGAAGTCTCATTATTGATTGGAGGATTTATATTTATTTAATTATTAAATTTGTGTTTTTTTGTTGAGTTTGCTGTGCTGATTTTTTTAGTAGATTTCATTGTTTGATCAAGTTTGAGATTTCAGGTGTAAGGATGGGTTATATTTTTTGAGGTATCCTCTTTTTGAATTATTAAAGTGAAGTTTTGGATAGCTGTGTTTAGTGTTATGGTATTTGATTGCTATAGATTGAGTACTATTTTCTATGTATCCTAAAATTTGTTCATTCAGTTGATATTTAGTGTGGAAGTTTACGAAAAAAAGTTATTGGTTGTTTATTGGTAATTTGGTATTTTATGATTATGGGGAAGTGGTCGGATTTAGGTCGGTTTGTGTTGACCGTTGAGACTTTTGTGTGGTGCAGGAACAATGACAGATCTGAAGATTTATTTGATTGGTTTTGTTTGTGGTGGAGATTCTAGTGTGAAAGTATTTGTTATTGAGGATGTTTAGATGATCTAAATTTATTTATTAAATGGATCTCTTTGATTCTTTGCATTTGTAGCGGTCGGACATACTCCAGCGTTTCTTGGCCCTGGTCATATGGCGTGGTGTGCTGACACAGCTTTTAAATTTTTAATTTACAAAGCCTGGGTTCAAGTTTATTCTTGATTGGATCCAGCTGTTAGTTCCCTTTCATCATGAAAATTGATCTTACATAGACCCTGCTTCAGTTTCAACCTCAAAATGAAAAATCTTCAATCAGTACACCCTTTTTAGAACTTTCCGATAATCTATCCAAAATTGTAGTGACCTCCAATCACCACCTACTGGGAGTCTCTCCCGTGATGAGCCCTGGTTCTAGTTCGGTCTCTCTATAACGGATGTGAGCTCAGTTGCTCAGTACACCTCTGCCTTCATAGTAATTCAATAACATAATCTAACTGGACACTTTTTTTTTTATTTTGTAACTTTTCTTACTCCAAACAACAGACCCCAGCCACAAGCAAGAAATTAACATAATTTTAGTTTGCATTTCATTCTTTTTAAATACCCATGTGTGTTTCTATATCTGTTATAGAATATTTCTTAAACATTTACCGTTTTTATTATTATTATTATTGTGTTATTATTATTAATATTTGGCCATTATTATTGTAGTATTATTATTATTATTATTATTATTATTATTATTATTATTATTATTATTATTATTATTATTTTTTATTAACATATTACTAACACTGGTAATTTCCATAGGTTCTAGCTATGCTTCTATTCTAGAGCTCACCAATTATATAATTTATATATCATATATATATTATATATTTATATATATGTATACTACTATATATATATATCATACTATATATATGTATATATATATATATACGGTATATATATATATATATATATATATATATATATATATATATATATATATATATATATATATATATATATATATATATATATATATATATATATATATATATATATATATATTCATATATATTTATATATCATATATGTCTCTCTTCATATATATATATATCTCTGCTATCATATGCTATCTGCTGTATATGTATATATATGCTATTATTATTATTATTATTATTATTCTTTGTTATGCTTCTTATTGTAATAAGTGAAAAGGATAAAATAGATCTTCATTATTATTATTATTATTATTATTATTATTATTATTATTATTATTATTATTATTATTATTATTTCCCATAATTTTTATATATTTATATACATATATAACATTATTTATATATATAAATAACAATATATTATATATGTATATATATTTCTCTTTCCATAAAATATATATCTTTATATATATATATCATATCTGTGTATAATTTAATCATATAATAATAATCATATAATATCCTCATCATATCTATCATATCATAATATCAATATATGTGTATATATATATATATATATATATATATATATATATCTTATATATATTTATATATATATATATATATAATAATATATATAAATATATACTTTTAACCTCTTTAAATGTTTAATATTCTTGCTAGCCTTGTAGGGAGTATAGCCGTATTTATCAACCACTTTTTACTATAGTTATTGTCTAAGAATCTTCCTTTTTCATACTCGATTTTTGTTTTTTTTCTTTTTGTCCCCACAAAATGCCATTCACCCGTCCTTTTCCCGCCTTCATTTCTCAGGCACCTGATCTGTGGCTCCTGCAGATAGAAGCCGCTTTCCCTGAAGACTATACCGAGCTTCAGAAGTACAACCTGCTGTTGGGTGCCCTGCCAGAGGGTCCCCTCATGAAGGTAAGAGACGCTCTGGCCACAGCTTCTACCTCTTCTACCCCTTACCCTTCTCTAAAAGAAGTACTCCTTGCAAGCCTCTCCTCTTCTATGGAGGATAGTAAACAGGACCCCTACAGAACTGCTATCTAGGATGCTTTCACAGCTCGGGGATTCCCCATCTTCCAGGGAGGAGGCCATACTCCGGTAACTTTTTGTGCAAAAGTTGCCTCCACAAGTTCAAGGCATAGTGGCCACCACTGATCCCGCCTTGTCCCTGCGGGCTTTTGCTGAGGCAGCTGACCGTGTCATGCGGTAACAGCCTCCTCACGTTGTTTCTATTTCTCATTCTGTTACCTCTACTGGTTCAGCCCCAACTTACACTCCTGCTATCGCTCATACTCTGAATACCTTTCCTCTTCCTTCAGAAGCTTCTCAGTTTCCTCCCGCTCTGGAGGACAGGCTATCCAGCCTGGAGAGAAATGTAGAGGCTTTCATGGTGGATTTACGCCTCTTCGCCCTCCGCAATCACTCTCCTACCCTTCATCGCACTAACATCCCAGTGCAAGATCTCCCTCCGCCAGGAGGACCGCTGGGGAGTGTTATTATCACCGCACCTTCCAGGAGCATGCCCGGAAGTGTGTTCAGCCGTGCACATTCTCGGGAAACTCTGCAGCCAATCCTTAGGGGCGGTACAGGACACTGGCTCCCCTGCTCGGCACCGCCTTCTGCGTGTTTTCGACCCTTCCACCAAGCACCACTACCTTATAGATACAGGAGCTGAGATTTCTTGCCACCCTTCACATGGTCTGGTTCCTCCCGGTACTCAAACGGTACTGCCATTGCTACTTACGGTGAACGTTCATGCACCCTCGACCTCTCCCTCAGGAGGGCTTTCCGATGGGTTTTAACAGTTGCTGCAGCCACTCAACCGATTATCGGCGCAGATTTTTTCAGCCATTTCCACCTACTGGTGGATCTCGGAACCAACGCTTGGTGGGTGGCAGCACCACCCTTTTCTCCAAGAGCAACATCTCTCCTTCTACGATAGGGAACATTTCCACTGTTCATCCTCCCATTTCTTCTTCCTCCTTCCTCTCTCTCTCATCATGCTCGCAGCCTCGCCTCCCTGAATATCTTGAAAATTGTCGTGCTGAGTTGATCAACATGCTTTGCAAGCTAGGAATCATTCGACCTTCAAGATGTAGTTGGGCTGCCACCCTACACCTTGTTCCTAAAACTCCCCTTGGGGACTGCGCCCTTGTTGGAAGATTTTAGGGACCTTCTACGCGATCACTGTCCCAGATCGCTATCCCGTCCCTCACATCCAGTCTTTCACGTCCCACCTCAGTGGTGCTACAATATTTTCCAAAATCGATCTGGTCCGCGCCTATCACCAGATCCCTGTAGCACCCGAGAATGTTCACAAGGACTGCTGTGATTACAGTTTCGTAATCTGAGTTCTTGAGAACCCATTTGGTTTACGAAATGCTGCTCCAAAACTTTCCAGCGGTTCATTGGCATTGTCTTGCGAGGGCTACCTTTCTGTTGGTCCTACATCGGCGACCTGGTTATAGCTTCCAACTCTGAAGAGGAACACAAGGAGCACCTTTCTGCTGTCTTCTCCAGACTAGACGAATACGGTATCCGCATCAGCCCGGAGAAGTCCCTTTTCGGTGTACCCTCTCTCACGTTTCTTGGCCACACTCTCAGTCATCTCTGAAAGGTGTTCCCTCCAGGAGCTTGTTTACCGCAACCGTGCCCTTTTCCTGACCCCGACGACGCCAGAAGCAAACTGAAGCAGCTTCTCTCGCGTGATTGCTTGAACTATACCATCGCTTTCTACCCTTCAGCAGCTGCTCTCCTGTCTGCCTCTCACAAGCTCCTCCGGCCAAAGGAAAAAGAGCCCCCCTGGTGTCTCTCGTACACGGTAGGAGTTGGACCTGCCAAGAAGGCCTATTGCCTTTACTTCTGCCAAACAGACGCCACTTCCGGAAGGCCATCTATCCTCATCTATATACCGCACAACCTCGCCGTCAGTGATTGCCTCCAGATTTTCTAACGGCTTGGGAGGCGTTCTGCCTCCAGCAACACCTGAATGGCTTTCTATTCTCCCTCTTGCCTTCTTCCCGAACAAGCTCACAACCTGCGGAAACCCGTTATACGCGTTCCTCTTTCTCTCTCTAGAGAACTTCTATCAATCCTAGCCATAAACACTTCAGTATATCCTTCAAGGTTGGAATTTCAACAGTTGATTACTATTGAATTGATTTACATTTATATTCACCCTGAGCAAGGTTTTGCCACCATCTTCACGTATCTTTACATAGGGGATAATAAGATACGCGTATATGAATAAAATATTATATCAGATAATAAATCATTGGATGAAATACTGCTGTGATCCAGAATTGCCCTTGAAACTCAATAATTGACAAAGGCACGCCTTATACCAATGCTCTGTTGGTATTGTGGTGTCCTGGGGTTTCCTTCAGCCCATCCCTTACGGGGTATTAGACCCCACAGTCCAGTCCCCACCCTCCATCTGTTTCCCCGCCGGCATCGAGCCCCCCTAATTGGGCCGTGCATATATCGTAGAATTAGTATATATAAATTATATAAAACTATATATACTATATACTATATATATATATATATATATTATATATATAATATATATATAGCCCTCTAACTTGCACTTGTGATTATATATATATATATATATAAATATATTATATAATATATATATATATATTAGTATATATAAATATATATATATATATAATATATATTTATATATATATAATACTCTATATATTTATATATATAACCTTATATTAATATATATATATACTATATAATATATAAATTAATATATATATATATATATTATAATATATATTTATATATATATATGGATATATATCATATATATACACCTATAAAATATATAATTAGCTATAATATTATATCTATATATATATATATATATTTACTATATATATATATATTATATATATATATTTATATATATATATATATATATACCTATGTATTGTAAAAGTTTCCGCATATTTGTGTGATATTAATTTGTACTTTTTTATTGTATATTACGCACAAATATTGTTTTACAATTTTACTACTAATTATTACGACAACTAACAAATATAATATCGATCTCGAAATTTAGTGAAAAAATCCGATTATAAAAAATAAATATCGATTTCGATGTATCGATAATCTGAAACGCATATTTCTCTCTATAATAGTGATCTCCTCATCACTCTCACAGTACGCAATGAACGAAATATATAAATGCCGAATCTGTCTATGATTTTCAGCAGCGTTAATATTAATATTTTTAGGTGAAAATATTAACTCAAAGAATAAACTCAATATGCGCGTAAAAATAACTCATAATAATTTTTAAAACCATTTGTAAATGATAATTTTATAATTTAAATGATACTATTCGTACGTGAACACTCGACGTCACCAATACTAAACAATTCCAAACAACAATAAATAATGAAACCGCTTACATCAAAAAACGAAAATGATTTAGAGTCTTTTAGGCCCAAAAACAAAGTCTAATAGCCTCTTAAATTTAACAAATTTTCCCATAGGCTATAAAAGACCATTAGGTGGGCCTAGTTCACTTCTTGCTATGTCGTCAACGCCACTTCTATACGTCCTCGGCTGATCTAAACCCTCCCTTGACACTGAGCCAATCCTAGGCCACACATACGCTGGTTCGATGATCCTGGATCTATCGAGCTCTGGCTGTCGATTATTATGCACATAGAGTTCAGCAGCTGCTCCCTCAACATTGCCCGATGCTGTCGTCGCCATTCTAGGAGTGCGATACCGTCCTGCTGACACCTGATCACCACGCGCAGTCTACAAGCACAGCATCAGCGGTTCGCTACACCGGTACTTGACTCTATATACCCGCGGTAACCTTGCATGTGGTACCGGCCTCTATCTCAAGCTGAGATATAGTCATGTTGGTGACTCAGATGACTTGGCGTCGCCAAAGCGTGAGCAAACAGCAATGTTCGATGATACGAAGTCCTTGACTTTATAACGCAAAATCTAGTAATCAAGATAAGCGGTGAACAAATGTCTTCGCGTACCGTTCAAATGTCATACTCACTCGTACACATACCTCGTACCCCATTCTAGCGCAATCCAGATATATCACCGTGAAATCTCCTACTATTGCGTGGTGTCATGTTGTGTGCTCCCTAGAGATCAGAGTGTCTTCGCTGGACTGTAAGAAAGTGTGTCTACATGAAAGGTAGTTTACGGATAATCTGCCGTGGAGGCATTGACGTGAGTAGAGAAGCATAAATACACGTGCCGGATGAATGACGATACAACAACACTCGCTCCAGGGTAATGTTCGACTGTCGCAAATGACTCCCAGCACGGCTTTCAGAAAGGGTAGGTCAGTCAGACAAACCTTTTAGAATTTATGAATACATATGACTGAAATTGACAGAGGAAGAATCCAGTTGATATTGTAATATTTAGACTTTAGCACTAAGGCTTTTTGATAAGTCCCACATTAATTCTGATTGAAAAGTTATTGCAATGTGGTAATAGGTGGAGTGGGACATGTTTGGATAAAGAGTGTTGCGACAAATAGAAAACATATGTTGTACAACTAAAGGGCAATAATATCATCATGGGAAATAGTGAAGAGTGCTGCCCACTCAGTTTAGTGACTGGGGCCATTCTACCATCTATTGTTTCCTCACTATATAAAATGATTCCTAGACGGGAACTAAATGCAAGGTTTCTAAGTTTGCAGATGATACCAAAGTGGCCACCACAGTTAGGAATAGTGAAGGATTGTATAAATTAATTTCAAAAATGAATCTTGCATAAATTTCCTTGGGTGGGCAGATAAAAGTGGCAAATGAATTTTTAATAATAAAAAATTAAGATTCTTCACCTAGGTTACTCAAATAAAAGTTTTACCTACGATATGAATGGGGGATTGGTCTTGAGTCTCGTGGACCAAGGAAAAGATTTAGGTGTGATTAAGACACGCAGTAATTTTGAAAGTAGCTAATCAGTGTTTATAAGCAAGGAATAAAGCTAATAAAAGCTAATAAGATGCTGGGCATAAAAAATCGCAATGTTGTTTACAAGAGCCAAGAAGTAATAAGTAAACTGTATATTATGCGTAGTAATACACATAGTGGTTTTAGACCAGTAATAGAGTATTGTGCACAAGTTTGGCCCCGCTTATTTAAAGAAAGACTTAGACATGCTAGAAGCGAGTGCAACATAGGGCAACAAGGATGATTTCTGGGTTTGAGGTAAGAGCTATGAGGAGAGGATGAAGGAGTTAGGAATCTTTTTCTGTTTGACAAGGCGATTTCTCAGAGGACATGAATACAAGTCTACAATATATTTACATCTATGATTAATACAGAGCCAATAAATTTCTTTATAGTAGAGCATCTTTCTTGTGGACAGTGAGTGAGGTTGAGTTAATTTTATTTGCTCTCCAAAAATCATTTGACTAAATCATAAATTTGGTGTATGAAAGTGAATTAGTTAAACAAATTAGTGTTGTTGTAATCTAATTAACACCTACTTTGTGTTATTTAACTCAGTCATTAACCAATTTCGTTATATTAATTTTAATTGTAAGATAATTTAACTTTTGATTAGCCAACCCTAGCGCTACACTAGGTAAGAGATTTACATGGTTTTCTGTGTCTGGGTTTATTTGGATTCTTAAATGCTTTCTGTATTTAAATACAGTCTTAAATTTGTTACTCTAATTTAGTGATAATTTAAAATTAAATTAGGTTTTCCAGTCACAAACTACATTAAGCTCACCTTATAACTTTTATATATCTCTGGCCTAGGCTAAGCTAAAATTTAGGCTTGTTTCAATTTTTAATCTATTTTAAAGAGATTAGCTTTATTTCTTTTTAGGCTTTAGTGAAATTTAAACTGTAGTTGGTAAAATAACTAAGGTTACAGGTTAGTAAGCTGAATAATAATTTAAAGTATGCTTATGCTCTGTGTGATAACTGTGGGACTGTGAGAGGTGAATATGTGAGATAGCTGCCCTGTTTGTGTTTTGAATGCAAAGAATGTGGTTTTATCCAGGCAAGGAGATTGCAGACGACTGAGTGAACGATATGCCCATTGATTGACCAAGAAAGCTATTTGAGATTGGAGACAAAGACGGCGAAGTAGGAAAAAGGTTTAGTAGGGATGTCGAGGCGAGGAGGGAGCGGGACCTAGGGGTAGACAAGAATAGTGATTCACCTAGGCAGGAAGATGAGAGGAAAAGGATAAAGTAGTTGATAATAGGTTGCAGATGAATATAAGTTTAAGAAATAGAAATATAATATTTTAAAGATGAGGGATCTCGAAAGTAGTCAGCCTGTGACCTGCAGAAACAGGTTTGACTGTCTTCCAGATGGGAGGGATCAGAGAGTGCCAGATGGTAATGTTGAGTTTTCTAAAGGGAAGCTGAAGCATTGCTAATTGGATACTCTATGACACGATACCTAGATAGGACTTTTCAAAGGAAATAAAAGGAAACGATTGAGAGTATGTTATCCAGGCTGCCAGAGTAAGTGATATCGTGGATAGGGATAGATAAGAGAGATTGATTCTACAAATGTTGATTAAAAATGGGATTGTGCATGTGGGTACAATTGATATAGGACATAGAAGGTCAGAAGTAGAATTAATAGCAGCATTATAGGAGATTGATTCAGTAAGATGAAGCAGTGAAGAAGGTGCATGACTTTCTGGGATTTTACCTTATAGGTTATTGTGCAGTCAGAATGGGGGAGTAGGGTTAGGTGTAAATGAAAGGGTTAGTGAAATTATGTCTTTCAGAAAATATTAGGTTTTTGTATTTGTGGAGAGAATTTCTGGATAAAGATCATTTTGCAGCAGAATGGATTCACTTGAGTCGTAAAGGTGTTGAGCTTTTCAAGTAACCCAGTTTGGAGACTTGTTTAGCAAAAAACTAGGTTAAAGTTCCCGGCAGCACGTGGCTTGGGCTAAATCATATACAAAATAATAGCAATGGTAACCTATAATAGTGGGAGATAAAATAAAAGCTAGTGTGTACAGGTTCAAATAATGATTGATGATAATAAACATAACAGCATTTAGTATCAAAAAATGTTTTATACAAAAATGCTCATAGCCTTAGAAATAAAAAAGATGAGCTAATTAGTTATACCATAAATGAGAATCTCATTATTTGCATAACTGAGGCATGTGTTAATGAAGAATTATATGGAGACTCCTTTCGAGGAATATGAAATAGACGGATATTCGTTTATATTTTACTCCCACAAAGGGAGCCTTATAAAATATTAGTCCTCTGGTAAGCTTGACTGACTTTAATGACTGACTTTAAAATGAATCATGACATTGAATCAGTGTGGGTAGATATTCTTATATACAATAAATCATAGAGAATAGGCATTTTTTAGACCTCCTGGCCAGAGTCAAGAATTAGACGCAGAAATTGTGAAATAATAGAGAAAGCATGGCCCCCACAATAAAAGAAAAGTTAGTCATAATGGGTGTGATATTTTAGATTTTCCAGGCCATTCTTTGGCGATTCCTTGTCTAATATGGACCATAGTAGTTGTATTTATAAATTGTATCCTAGATAACTTTTTGACCAGATCGGTCCAAGAAAACCACAAATACGATGCACTACCAGACTTAATTATTACACAGCTACAACGATTGAACAGTACAATAATGTGGATGAAGTTAGAGTTTGAGCGAGAATTTAGGATTTTAGTGTACCATAAAATATAATAGATTAATAATATTGAACTGTACTATCTTGGGCCATAATACAATACTGCACACTAGAACAGTATGTAAGAGCAAAGGATACCTAGTTAAATAAAGAAGAAAGATCTTAGATTTTGCCGAAAATGGCGATTTTACCAAATTTCCGGAGACATGCTTAGTACAACTAACTGGGATAAAAATTAAATACCAAAACTGTTTTATCATGTGGGAACAATTTAAGCAAATTTTAATGAAAATTCAGTCAGTATGTTTTTAAAGATAAACCCACTAGGGTGGCAAAGAGAAATTGTTTTGTGGAATAGGAGAGATAAGAGAGAAATTAATTGAAAAGCGCCAGATGTTAAAATATTCAAAGATTCTAGGTTATAGGGAAGATGATTTTCGGACTTGTTACAAAAGACGAGAACGGCTCGTACCCTAAGTGCCAGATATCACAAAGATGGCTCTGAAATTTTAATTTACCAAGGACATAATAAAAATCCCAGACATCTCACACGAAGAGAATGCGCTCGATTCATGGGCTTCCCGAAATCTAAAAAGTCAGACTCGAAAAAAACCACCAGTTAATATTGATGAAAAGTTAGTGAGTTCAGATAAGGAAATGGTCAACATTTTCATTGCTTATTTTGCTTCAGTGTTACTGAGAAAGATTAGATAATAGTTTTGAGATTTAATAGTTCTTGTTTGCATGTAACAAATAGACTTAAAGATTTGAATTTGATGCAAAAGATATAAAAAGTTTATTAGATCATATCTTGACCCAAGTAAAGCTGCAGGCCCCGATGGGTATACTATATATGGTAGAATTCTGAAAGAGAGGTAGTACCAGCATTGCAAAGGCACTTGTATTTGATTTTTAGCGATCTGGTAACATTTGACGTAGAGGTTACCAGATGAAATGGAAAATTGGCATATGTGCTGCCTATTTATAAGAAAGCGTAGTAAAAGGAAGATTTGGGAAATTATAGGCCAGTTTTAGCTTAAAACATCTCTGGTTGTAAAGGTGAAAATCTAAAAAACGGTCAGCTCGAGAAAATATTTAGAAGATAACAAGGTATTGTTATCTCCAGCCGGTTTCAGAAAGGGTTAGGGTCATGTCACAGGGACAAACCTTTTAGAATAGGAATACATTTACTGACTGCAGATTCGACCGAGGAGATCCAGTTGATATTGTATTTTTAGACTAGTAAAGCTGTTGATAAGGTTCCCCACATAAGGCTGATGAAAAAGTTATTGCATTGTGGTATATTTGGGTGGTGTGGTACATGGTTGGATTAAAGAGGGGTTGCGAAATAGAATAAACCAGTGTTTAACAATTAAATTGGAATAAATTTCATCATGGGAATAGGAAGAGTGTTCCCACAGGGTTCAGTTTGCATGTTGAGCGCACTATTGTTCCTCATATATATAAATGATTTAGACCAGGGACTTAAATGCAATTTTTCTAGTTGGCAGATGATACTAAAGTGGCCACCTCAGTTACGAAAAGTGAAGGATGCATAAAGATTCAATATGATCTTGAATAAACTTCTTGGGTGGCAGATAAGTGGCAAATGGATTTTAATAAAAAAGTGTAAGGTTCTCACCTAGGTTACTCAAATAAAAGTTTTAACCACGATATGAATTGGGAGTGGCTTGAGTCTGTTGACCCAGGAAAAAGATTTAGGTGTGATAATAAACAGTAATTTGAAAGTAGCTAATCAATGTTTGGAAGCTAGAAATAAAGCAAATAAGATGCTGGGCATGATAAATCGCAATGTTGTTTACAAGAGCAAGGAAGTAATAAGTAAACTGTAAATAGCTATGTTAGGCCAGTAATAGAGGATTGTGCACAAGTTTGGGCCCCTTATTTAAAGAAAGACTTAGATATGCTAGAGAGAGTGCAACGTAGAGCCAACAGAGGATTGCATCTGGGTTTGGATGTAAGAGCTATGAGGAAGAGGCTGAAGGAGTAGGAAATGTTTTCTGTTAGAAAGGCAGAATTTCTCAGAGGGACATTGATACAAGTCTACAAAATATTTACATCTATTGAGTAAATATAGAGACCAATAATTCATAGTTAGAAACATGGACAGGTACCAGTGCATTAATAAGGAAAATTAAGAAGAAAGCATGCCATTTTTGATATAAGAAGCATGCATTCAGTAATAGGGTTGCTTAAATTTTGAAACTTAGTCTGCCAACGGAGGTTGTTGACGGTGACTCGATTGTAACCATTTAAGAAATGGTTAGATGTCGTATTATGGCATGGGGTTGGGTATCATATTAAATATATTGACGCAAGCAAATTGGCGGCGTTTAGTTATAGCAGTTATTGTTAAATGGCATGCATGTGTGACCATACTTAGTTATTAATGCATCAGTGGATGGTTTGGGTATCAATTATTTATATATCATTGGTTTGGACTAAGCCAATTGATGTTCAAAAACAAGCCCAGTCAGCTTATATGGATGTTTGGGAGTGGGTACTGGACAGTCTCGATAGGCCATGTGGGCTTTTTACTGTCTTCTACTATTCCTAATGTCTAATGTCCTTAATGGACAGGTGGACCAGGGGCATAATAAGGAAAATTAAGAAGAACAGCATGCCACTCTTGATATAAAGATAAAATGCATTCAGTAATAGGGTTGTTAAATTGTGGAATGGTTTGCCAAGGAGGTTGTTGAGTATGACTCGATTGCAACATTTAAGAAAGGGTTTGATACGTTAATGGATGGGTTGGGTATCAATATAATATATTTAGACAAATCCAAATTGTGTAGTTTTTTAGTTACAGTTTATTAGATGGCATGTGTGACCACAACTTAGTTATTAATGCATGTGGATGGTTTGGGTATCATATATATCATTAGTTTTGACTAAGGCAAATTGGTGGATTTGTAGTTACAGTAATTTGACAAACCCTAGCGTGCTTTGTGGATTTGCATGAGCATGTTTGGTTTAGTGGCTGTTGACTGGACAGTCATCGACACGCCCAATGTGGCTTTTACTGTCTTCTATATCTAATGGCGCGCTCAACATTATGATAAGATTCTTAATTCCTGTCTAGATATCCTCTTTGCTGTGCTATATCTAACAAAACAAATCGCGAACTATAGAGGGCTCGCACTCGAAATGAGATCCTAACCTAATGGATCAAGAAAATGCAACCCTCTATCACATTTTAATAACTAATTGAGAGTCTGCTTAACTTTTTTACCTCATATAAAAGGCTGTGTAATTTTTTTATATTCTTCGATATATAATATTTTTTTTTTTTTACTATATTCCTGATTTTTTTGAAAATCAGAGGTGAAGTCCCTCATATGCAGCTCACCATTATATTATTTGTACCCTTGGTTTCTCCATGAACTGGAGGGGTATGCATAACATTGGCACCAGAAATAATAGTAAGTAGAAGAAAACTTCCCCCCAACAACCTCCCCCTCATGCCCTAAGTACCAGATAGTCATGGCCAAAAATCTGCGGTAATTATTGAGATTTAACAGATTCTAAAAAAAATAGATATTTTTAAAATCAATCGATGATTTGATATTCCTTTGAAGCAACTTTGCAAATATTTATTAAAAAAAAATTAAATTTTATGTTTGAAAAATCAGTAAGGTTATGATGAGTTTGGTTAAGTAGACACAGATTTACTGTGTATAATTTAAATTAACAATACCTATCATAACCTAACTAATGGGCTCCCTAGTAAAAAATGAATTAAACAAACAAACTTTTTTGGTTAGATTGATATACATTCTATATATCGAGCAGGTTTGGTACCACTGTTTTAGTACGGTACTTTTAAAGTTGAATGAAAAGCATATAACAAAATTTCAAAGTTTTTAAAGAGCCACAAATTTTTTTCTTGCCAACAATAAATAGTACTCGCATAAATAAATTATTGGTTTAGTTAAATTGCATAATTTTAAATATTTTACAAAAAAAAAATTTTTTTTTTATTATAAACTGGGGAAAAATATAACTTCACAGGAGTTGAAATATCAGACAAATAACAGGACTTCTCAATTCCTCCAAAAAAGCTCGACTCCTAACTCCCCATCCCTGACTTTAACAATGATTTCATAACATGAAGTCAATTTATGTTTGATGTCACATCAGTCCCCACTAGGGCCTTGGATGTATCCCATATCCTCTGGCCATCTATTCCAGTTTATTGTTTGATATTGTTGTTTCCTCGACTTTAATGAGCAACTTGTATTACGCACATCCTGAAAAATTGTGTATGGGTATGACCATAGCGATAGATAAATAGCGTACCATGCAGCAAGAAATGTTTGGTTTGATTTTGTAATAAAGATTATTTACTATTATATTTTTTAAAAATAAATTACCCATTATAAGCTCGGGTGGCAGGTGACTGGCCCGAGCTTTTTAGAGGGGGGATTCAGTCCATCTAAATAAAATTAAAAATAATAATAATAATAATAATAAAAAATTTCGCTCATTTAAATATCCACGCGGTAGTACTACAAGTTTTATTTAGATCATCTTTAATTCTAGAGAGTTCTTATATTTTTAAAAAATATAATAATTACGGTACAAAATGCCCTCTCAATAGAATTTCACTTTTGAAAAATTGTGAGTTTTTTATTTTTAACTTTGTTATCAAATGAAAAATGTGGGATCGATTTTAATTATTTTTCAGTGTATACACTCGAGTATGTTAGCTTTGAACCTGGCAAAGTAAATTTTTGTTTCAAACAGTATTAGTGGCAAAATCACGGGACCTAACTTGGTCGATTCACCCCACCGTAAAAATTGACTGGAGCTGTGATCGAAACACCATTGTTTTTTCATATTTTACGCTATTTATTATTTGACATTTTTATACGTATAATTAATTTAAAATTAATAAATAGTACTTATATTAAGTAAAAATTAAAATAAAAAATGAAATTTATATAAAAAATATGAATTCCAAAAAGTGTCAATTTTTTTGAGCGGAGAGGGGTGAATCGGACCATATTATTTTTACTCTTATTTTATGTATCATTATTGACATTTTTATTACTTATTACTAATTTTAATATGATAAATAATTATTAGCTATTAAGTAAAAATTAAAATATAAAATTGAATTTATACGGTAAAAGTAGGAATTAAACAATATTGGTCAGATCACCCCTCAATGGTGGCCGATTCACCCCTCCAAGGCAGGCTGAATGAGCTTTATTAAAACTTTAATAAAACTTTTATTAGTAGGAAATTACATATATTATTTTTTGATGTGCTTATTACCTACTTATGGCCCTTGAAATTCAGAAAAAAAAAATTCCAAAAAAGCTGCGATCTAGGGGAACGTCGGGAGACGAAGTTAATACAAAGTGGTCCAAGTCACACCAAGTATATATACTATATATATATATATATATATATAATATATATATATAATCATATATATATATATATATATATATATATATATATATATATATATATTATATATATATATATATATATACCAGTGTATATATATATAGATGGGAGGATTAATCGTCATCGTCATCGGCAAAAATCGGCATATTTTTTTAAATGTCATGTCATCTGCAAATTTTGCCGCATTAATTGGAACAAATAATAAGAATTTTTGAATAATATTAAAATAATAATAATAATAATAATGAATAATAATAATAATAATATAATAATAATAATAATTATATACTATATATATATATATATATAACTCATGTACATAATATATATATATACATGTGGCAGTATGGAGTGCAGTTGGGCTGATGCTTCCTTTGCATTCCAGTGCCTAATGGTTCGACTAACTTCTCTGCGGTCATATCCACACTCATCCTCCAGACAACATCATCATATACACAAACTTATATCCACACCCCTCTTCTAGACAACATCTTACAGACATCCCATCCCTATATCCAAACGTGTAGGGAAGGAAAAATTTGCCCCACATCGCTATGTCCTGCGTTGATCACGACTAAGGACCGGTGAGTAGTTTAGGTTGGCTGTCTACTTACCACTATCTTTTTGCCCAGGAATGCTTAATGCTGGCCTCGTGAGAAGGCGTGATCGCAGTAAGCGCCCTTCTATATCCCTTCGGCGAAACGAATGTCAGAACGGAATCGGTATCTGTACTATGAAAATGTCAGAAGAATAAATGTTGAGAGAATGAGCGAGAGATTTATGATGGATTATTTTTAGGAAAGGGCAAATTGATTTGCTACGCTGTGACTGAAACATAGATGAAAGGAAACGGTACAATGAGTGGTGTGGTGTGAAATGTGATTGTGTTGCTGTGGAGAAAGGAATGAGAGAGGGATAGAAGGATTTGCAATCTGATGCAGTTGAGTTGTGGTACGATGAGGCTAAATAAGCTGGTAGATTTTGTGTGCTGTGAGTACTAGAAGGTTCTAAAGGTTAATTTTAATTCTTTGAAAAGTCAAAAATTTGTGTGGTTGCGACAAATGATCCATCTGAGGGGTAATGTTGAAAAGAGTACGATTTCTGGGATAATCTGAATAATGTTTTGGATGGGGGAATAGAAGATTCAGTTCATTGCCACATATCTGCCCATTCAAAGATTTTTTTTACAGTTTCACCACCATGCACGTGCAGAAGCCCTATCAAGGAGGGGGTGTATTACTCTCAAAACTTCACCCTCTAGCGCAAAAATTACCCATATGAGCACAGACGCAGGCTTAAAGTGAGGAGATTAAAATTCAGTAGGAAATACAGAAGATGAAGAGAATTCTTACCAAAACAGACGGTGGTGTTGAAGAAGGAAGCACCACCAGCAAAAACTAGGCCTGGAGTTACCAATGTCAACACAATACTCAATGCGCAGAACAGCACCTATTGTTGCTACGAAGGCGTTGTAAAAGGTGGTTGATTATGCGCATGTATGAATAAGTTTCCCTCGAGCACTTGCCGCTGCCGGGCTACCTAAAGGATTAGAGATTAAAGCACACCATCGCCTCGCAAATGATTGTTAGCAGGGTCCAATGTTAACTGGAAATACAGAACAGTTTATAAACTTTTTTGCCGTTACTCGAGACCACTGTCCAACAAGCCGGGTGAAACCAGTTTGCCCCCCCCCCCCCAGATATGAGAAGAGTAGTACTCCATACATGGGCTGATGAGACCTTTGTAGTAGCGAGAGCAACCTCAGGACAGAGACGCAGACATGCGCACTCAGGGCAGCTGCTGCCAATAGTCTCAAAGTCTAAACAGAACTTCCTTTAGGCCGCCCTAGCAACCCGTTGTTGATGGATTGAGTGTTCACAATGACATTTTTGTTTCATGTTTAAGGCCAAGGCATGTTAAGGCCAACAGGATAGACGACAGAACCGTCGAAAGAAGACAGGAAGTTAGAAGGTATTTTGGAGAAGGAGATTTGGAAAAGTTGGGTTTTTAAAGAATTGAATTCACAAAGTTATTTCTATCCATCAGCGAGAATAAAAATTCGCGAAAGATGTAAGATGCAGAGGCAATGTCCAAGTAAAAGTGGGAGTAGAATTGATATGAGTTAAAGAATGAAGGGTCGAGTCATCGGAATACTAGTGGATAGAGTTAGAGGTGCAGGTGAGAAGATCATTAATGAAAAGTAGGAATAACGTAGGAGATAAGAACAGATACGTGAGTCGAACACCACTATTGACAGGAAAGAAGAAGTCGTTTTGAAAAAAAGCTAGATATAAGTAAGCAAAAGAGAAGGAGAAACCCCAAAGGAGGAGCTTGGAGAGCAGAGTGACGCGTGCACCTACTTGGTCAAATGCTCTGGATATGTCAAGCGCCACCACCCAAGGCTCCCCGTAGTTCTTAAGAGCGAAAAACCATAAATCGGTTAGATCGAATGTATATCGGCTCAGTTAAGACTTTCGTGCACCGGAAGCCGTACTGGCGCCATCTCGGAAGTGATGTTTCCAGATGATCTAAGAAGGTAGAGGTTGAGAAGGTTTTCAAAGATCTTTAAGATGGAATACAATGTTCGAGAGCTATAGGGCGATAGTTAGAAGATTCAGAGCGGCTTCCTTTTTTCGGAATAGGGTGGGACATGTGATAGCTTCCAACGCACTGTAGGGAGGGAAAGTGCTGAGTTAGTAATTGAGGACATAGAGAATATAGGTGAGCGAGGGGCCGAAGAGATTAGCCTTTTCAGGTGGAGAATTAGCAACACAATGATCAGATCGAATAAGAGGAGGAAAGGCAGATTTACAGAAGTTGCTAGAGATGGAAAGATTTGTCAGTAGGAGAACCAAGGAGGTTAGCTCACTTTCCTTGGTTGAAAGCCAGCTTTGCTCGTCGAAGAGTTACCCTGCAAACGATTTCTCGCTGAATGAAAATTAGGCGAGAGTGATTAGGAGAAGCGAGGAATTTTTTTCCACACCCGGATAGCAGTGTCTCTAGCCTGAGACAAATGGCCAGAGAAATTAAACCACGATCGAACCATGATTATTGGAGGAAAGAAAGATTTAGCTTTAGAAGGAATGAATGAGGGAAAGAAAAATTTAACTGAAGAAGGAATGAACCTGCTCATCGCGTCAACGATTACAGTCTCCCTCCTTATCTTTTTTAAATCTTTATACATCCATTCAGTATTTCCTATTGAGGTAGCCATTCATTCATCTGCAAACTTTTGGAAACCTTAGCATTTAAGTCCCTGGTCTAAATATTTATACATGTATGAGGAACAGCAACTTGACCCTAAGAAAACGTTACGGACCACAAACATGTTCCTCATTTCCATTAATAAATACTTTTTCATTTTCATTGATTAACTATTGTTTATTATTATGATTATTATTATTATATTATATTATTATTATTATTATTATCAGTATTATTATTATTATTATTTAATATTATCTATCTTATTATCATTGTTATTGTCTATGCCGTATTGTTATTATTATTATTATTATTATTATTATTTATTATTATTATTATTATTATTATTATTATTGTTATTATTATTGGAGACTTTAACGAATCAAAAATTTTGATCGCTAAAATAATTCCGGGAGGTTGAACCCCCTGACCCCTGTCTTACACCCCCCCCCCCTGGCCTTATATATATATATATATATATATATATATATAATATATATATATATATATATATCTTATATATATATATAATATATAGTATAATATATTATATTATATATATATTATATATATACTATATATATATAGAGAGACGAGAGAGAGAGAGAGGACGGAGAGAGAGAGAGAGAAGAAATTTTTTTAAAATAGTTTTTTTCTATTAATTAATCTTCATCGTCATCGGCAAAATTTGCTCTTTTAATGCGGCATTCAGTCATCGGCCAAAAATTTCATTAATCGTCCCATCACTTAACTAATATATTATCATAACCTATATATATATGATATAATATACTATATAATATAATATATATATAGTATATATATATATATATATATAATATTATATATATATATATATGAATATATATAATATATATGAGTATATAATATTATATATATATTATATTTATATATAGTACTATATATATATAGCCTTTGTATATACTATATATATATATATATATACGGTATATATATATATATATATATATACTACTAATTATATATATATATAATATATATATATATAATATATATATACGTATATATATATACGTATAATTATAATTATATATAGCATATATATATATATATAATAGTATATATATATATACTAATATACTTATATATAAATTTATATATATATATAATTATATATATACATATATATATTAATTATAATATATATATATAATATATATTATACCCGTGTATATATATATATATATAAATATAATATATGTATATATATATATATATATATAGTTATAATATAATATTATATATATATAGATAATACTATATATATATACTTATATATATAACTATATATAATATATATATATATATAGTATATATTCATATATATATAATCCTTTTTAAAAGGACTTTTCATATTGTATCTTTAAGAATGCATTTAGTGTTACATAACACCGTAATTTTGATTTATAATTAAACTTTTTTTCTGTAGTTAGCAAAAGTATTTATATTACTGAATTCTTTTCTATTAAATAAAATTTTCCTTTTAATAATTCATGGATGTCAAAAGTTGAAGCGGAAATTAAGGTCGAAGTTTTAGAAAGTACGGAAGAAGACAAAAAAATTAATACTCATTTAGAACAGATTGTAATATTAGAAAGAAAAATATCAGGGTTTAGGCTAAAATATATTAATAAATATTTATTGATTATTATTTATTATTTATATTATTCAATTATTTACCTTTTCACCCCCTACCACCGTTTACTGGGGCCACCACCAGGCAAGAAGCTTGCCACTGTGGCTGGGCGGCCCAGAGGTCCAGCCAACTCAGAGATTCCACATTTATCATTATTATTAATTCTAGACTGTAAGGAAACTTATAACAAAATTGAATGATGAACTGAGTGAAGGATTCGGATCTGGGAACTCAGAGCTAGGAAAATTATTTTTTACTATTCACTTTGCCAAATTTAGTATAGTTCAGCAATAGGAATCATGTGACGTTTTTTTTTTTTTTTTTTTTTTTTTTTTGCCATTTTTTATAATTACTTTCTTAATGTCACAAAAAGTGACAAGGCAATGACATATTATATAATTTGTATAATAATGTATGGTTTAGAAATTATATTATAAAATGCACATAAACATCCAGTCAGAATAAATAACTTTTCAGAGAAAATTCAACATGTAAAAATCTGAAAAAGCCTCCTAAGCAAGTTTAAGTCTATCATTCCAGTCTTGTTCTCGTTCCTACCACTGCTTCGTACATGCTGGTATCAATCTTGAACCCAATGACTAAGGAGATAACAGGTTGCAAAAGAGATGTGTTTTTTTTTTGATTGCATTGCTTTGACCATAATTTACTCTTTTTATTAAACGATTAATCATACAGTATAATATATATATACTACATATATACTATATATATATGAATATATAATATATAGTATATATATATATAATATATGTATATATATATAATATATATATATATATGATATATATATATATATAATATATATATATTATATATATATATATATATATATATATATATATATATATATATATATATATTATATATATATATATATATATATATATATATATATATATATATATATATTAATGTAGCAGGTATATATAACTTGCAAGAATCATTTGCTGCAGTATATCTACTCCATTATAGTGATATTTCCACATGTCATGGAATCAAATTGAAATATATTTATCTGCATCTCGACGCATTTCATGTCATTTAGTCAGTTGAGGAAACTTTGTCTATTGCCATTGATAAAGAAGTAGTTGGTAAAAATAGCAACATTGGTGTGGGGTTTTGATTTAAATGTATAGGGTAACTGTAAATTGCATATAGTTATTGCGCAAATACAGTGTTAAAAGATGAGTTTCATATGAGATCAAAATTCCTTATATTTAAAAAAGCACAATTTGTTATTTGTAAATCCATTCTCATATGAACAATATGTATCACATACATTATGATCACAAGTTTGAGGAATATGAGTTTTTTCCTGAAAACCTCTGGTGGAATATTATTACCTTTTGAATGTTTCATATAACAGTAATCATAGTAAACATTACTCTAGTTGTAAATATATATTTGAGGGATACTCGCAAGATCTATTTGAGGCAATGTAAGTCTTTATATATTTTTTCAATGTACCTATAAAAGATGTCATTGTAAGTTATGAAAAAATGCATTTAACAATCTTGCACTTGCAGTATGTTTTTAGACCTAGATGTTTTATTTTATTGTTAATGGCGTTTTATGAGCTTCAGCTTCTAAGAAGTCTAGATTCTTTTTTCAACAGAGTTAAATGGTCAGTCTAATCCCTTGGTATTTATCAAGGATTGTGCATTGATCTTTGTGTCACGAGAGAAGGTCAAAAATAAATTTATTCTTGACCACGAGATAGTTTTAGATATATGGAATAGAATTCTTTTGTCTGTTCCCTTATTCTTATTTCTCAAATAATTTAACAATGGCTTTCTCTACTTTATCTTTTTTTTTGAACAGCTCTATATTGACTCCCATCCCATACATGGTTACTTGGGAGGGGAATTATTTAGAGGATAGCTTGTGAATATGGCACAATTGATTTTGTTAGCCTGAAAAATTTAAACCACAGGTCTCTGATCATTCCGCTAGTGAATATAAAGCTTCTTTAATTGTGTGTCAGTGGCCACTTGAAGGTTTGGATCAGAAATGAAGTGCATAATCATCTGTATAGAAACATGAAAATGTTGTAGTAGAGGCCATTCCATGGAAAGATCTAACACCATTTTAGGAAATAAGGACGGAGGAAGCTACCTTAAGGGATTCCACATTCCATTTCATAAGTGTATCTCTATTTTTCTATTCTACTAATTGAAATTATTAAGAGGAAAACAAATTTTAATTTTTTTTTCTAGAATAAATACATGCTGGTTTATTTATTTCGTTTAATTTTTAGTTAACCAATATTTTATATATACAATTTAAATTCACATTTCCCTTTGTCATTTAAAAATTTAATTACTATTATTATTATTATTATTATTATTATTATTATTATTATTATTATTATTATTTTTGTTCCCATACGGTTCAAGCGGACTCGTTCGATGTCTACAATGACGGCTCCAAACCGGCTAAGGGAGTGGAAGCTTCGGCTGTTTTCCGGACTTCACCGTATCTCACACTCCGCCACCTTACTCGTCAGTATTCTCTGCCGAACTTCGTTGCGGTGGCTATTGCGGTACATAGGATACGTAACTCAACATCAGTGGGTAATAGTAAAATTCCAGAAGCACCTTTCAGACGCTGCTTGACCGATCTTCGACGAACCTTTTGGTCTCTTCCATCCATAGATTCCTCTGCTCGTTGCATATGCAGAGGAAACATATAACATTCTGTTGAGTCCCTTCGCACGTGGGTGTTCCGGGTAACGAGCGAGCTGACAGGGAAGCTAAACGTGAGCGACCAACATATTACCAAATGAACAGTGCCTTCCTCCTAACTGGGGTGCCTTCCTGCTTCTGATTTTTATGTAATAATTCATCGCGGTTTCCTTTCCTTCTGGCAGGAATGTTGGGTGGAGGATGCTCGTGACCCCAAGCTACGTACCGTCATTGATCGCTGGTCATCTTCATACAATAGAAATCGCCTCTTGGAGGTGGTCCTGTCTAGATTACGAATAGGACATTTCAATTTCACCCATGGTTTTCTCATTACGGAATGGTTTTCCATATTTTTACGTTTTAACTGCACGATTTTCCGCCTTTCACTCTTTCTGTGTATCTGTGGGTTGCGAAGCTCTATCGACCCTTCATTGTAGTTCTTCCCAGGTTTGCATACTGTTCCTCATCCAGCATCTTGCTTTATACTCTCTGAGATCCTACTCTCACTTTGAAGTGTTGCATTTCTCCTTCATTTCTGAATTAAACATTTCTCTGTAATTTAACCCCTCTCCAAATATTTTATGACATTTGATAAGGATTTCCACTTGTTTCCCTAGCACTTTCTGACCTATTACATAGCCACCATTTCCTGTGTGCTGGCAGTGATGCTTTGTACATAAAATTATTATTATCCCCCAATCAGCAGTAACCACCTTGTTGTGGAGGGGGCTCGAGGTACCTTTTGAGTTTCACTTCCTATTATTAACACAGGTAACAACATACCATATGTACAGACCCCAAAGCAGCTTTCTAAGACTTAGTTCCTTTAGGCTACTAAGGATTTTAATTGCACCAGCCACCTTCCTGCCATTCAAACTTACTACGCTCTGCATCATCCGTTCTCTTTTCATCCAACATATATCCTAAATATTTTAAACTCGGACACTTGTTTCAGCTGCTCATTATCACTTCATACCGAGGACTGTCCTCGCTCACCAGCCATAACTTTACTCTTATCCGTTTTACGCTAAACCTGCTTTTTTTACACTTATAAATCCTACTCTACCTATTCTCTCAAACTCTCTTCCAGATTCCAGCCACACACATAACGGAAATGTCTCTCTGCATATATTATTCATTATTATTATTATTATTATTATTATTATTATTATTACATTTTAATTACAGTATATGATTATTGACTATTTATTTTATTTTATCATTTTACAATATTATTTATTTGTTTACATTATTTATTTTATTTAATCTCTTTTTAAATATTTATCATAGGGGGGCGGTGTTTCACCGCCCCATTCAAGTTAGCCTATGTTTATCTTTATAAAAACACAGCCAATTTTGCTCTACAGTTTTAATTTCACAAAAAAAAAACAAAAAATTTTCAAATTAATCTCAGGGAGTTGAAATACAATTTTAGGCTGTGTGAATTAATATTTACAAAGGACCATCCTTTTGCTAGAGACACTTGCCACAATCATTGAGGTGTACTTGCTGATTGACTGACCACTTCTTTGTGGTCTTGGTGGATTCTCTGTAAGTGACTCAAAAAAAAAAAAAAAAAAAAAATTATTTTTCAAAGCCTTCAAAAGTGTTCAAGAGAAGATAAAAGGCAGGTACACAGGTATTGATGTCACAAAATCTGTTTTTTTGTCAGCAGAAAAGTTACAAAATTATTGTTATTATTTTTATTAGGTAACAGTTGTATTTTCTAAGTTACCCTGTTTATATTATATTATAATTTTTATATATTATATTATATTATATTAATTACTTGAGATAGGAGAGAGGTGGAAATAATTTTATACAGTATAAGAATTATTGGAAGTTTAAGAAAGAGCCTTTGAGTATTGAGGAGGAAGGCACAGAGTAAAGGAAGAGTCTTCGGGTGTTATTGAGGAGGAAGATTTACTGCGAATGACTTTTGATCAATCTTCTTCATTCCGATCAAAATCGGGTATGAATCAGGCATTAAAGATAATTACATTAGATAGATCTTGTAACTCACGAAGAAAGAGGTGAAATAATAGCATAATAATAATAATAATATATTTATGTATAATAAATAATAATAATAATAATAATAGCTAAGCCAATAATAATAATAATAATAATAATAATAATAATAATAATCATATAAAAATCTGGCTCACCACCTAATAGACTTTAATAGAGTTTCTCCAGGAGAAATAATATCACACACACACACACATATATATATATATATATATATATATATATATATATATATATATATATATATATATATATATATATATATATATATATATATATCTTCTCTCTCTACTATCTATACATATATATATATATAAAATCTTTGTCAGCCGAGGTTTCAAAATCTCTTAAGTAGGCGTAAGTCTACTATTTCCTTCTACTGCTAGTTATCCTTTGAGTGATTCAACTAAGACCTACTATTACTATTTTTAACTACTTGCCACTCATCATGATGCTGTTGTTAACTATCTAGACAATGAGATTACTAAGCACATCGTCAAATTATTCACTGAAGTTTTGTAACATTAACTGCAGGTAACTTATTTTCTTCTGTCTTTCAATCTTGTTCTCTGTCTTTAAGCATTCTTTTGCACACAGTGTAACGATAATCTTTCCAGTGTGGACATATCCCGATCTGATCTGCTTTGTTCAAAATATAATGACATTAGGTTATACATTTACGCAGTGAGCGATTAAACATTTTTACCCAGATATCACACAACAAGTTGCTTTTCTCTCCTGACTTCCTCCTTACCACGCCAGCAACTTTTTCTAAACATGGACATGGTAGGCTAGCATTATTACCCCCCCAAAAAAAAAGTTGAATAAAAAACCACTAAAGTTTAAAATAAATTTTATAAACATTTATCAAAAACAAAAACATTAACTTGGTCTATCTTAGACTAAGCTTACCTTACCCTAGGCCTCTTCACAATGTATTAAGTTTCCCCTTCCCCCCTAAAAAAAATAGATAATGGAACTAATTAAATAGATCTAAATAAATAATTTTAGCCAAAATTAAATCAATTCTACCAATAAATAAAAAAATTTATAAATATCCTGAATAAATTTTTTTTAGAAAAACTTAAAGATTTAGTCCTTTGCTAGTCCCAGGCTATTTACCCAATTAAACGAAATAAATTACCAGATAAATGAAAAATTTGATAAAGATTGTAGTTAAGTACAGAAAATCTAATTAGTAAGCTAAATACGTTTTTGCAAATACACAAATTACGTAAATAAATGTTAGAGCTCAATGAAAACACAACAAACGTTGAACATTTTCGCATCGGACATAGAGAAAGTTTAGTAAATGTGGCATAGACAATAAAAACTATCAAGGTTCACCTTTTCTTAAGAACATACAAGCAGGTGTGCTTTTATTTATTAACTGGAGGAATATGTTTTTTTCCAGTATGAAAATCCGGCTAAAGAATTTTGCGTCACAAATTTCATAATTTTACCTACTTATAATTTAATAAGTAATATAAATTCCTATTTCAGTTGTTGATTTAGAGTAGTAGCATTCATAGAAGTTTTTCAATGTGTAATTTTAAAATTATAAATTAGTACATTTTAGACTCTTAATAGAAGTATTTGAATATATTTCTACGCTTTTATTATAAATCTTTTTTTTATTTATTGTATTGTACAGAGCCTCAACAGCGGTGCTAGCGAAGAAGAAAAAGATTCCGAAGGTGAAAGGACTGAAAAACTTCTGCAAAACTTCAGTTGCAAATTTTGTAATTTTAGTTTTAAGAGCAAAGAGAAATTGAAGACTCACTTAAAAACACATAGCAGAACAAAGTTTAAATGCTCACATTGCGATTATGAATGTCATTGCAAAACAAGCTTAAAAGTTCATTTGCTAAGCCATAACAATGGCAAGTTATATAAATGTTTTAACTGCTCCTTTGAATGCACTCAGAAAGGAAACTTAAAAAGACATATGCGTAATCATTCAGATTTAAAATTATTTAAATGTTCTGACTGTTCCTATGAATGTAAACGCAAAGAAAGCTTAAAAACACACATGCTTAGACATACAAATTTGAAATTATTTAAATGTTCTGATTGCAGCTATGAATGTAATCATAAACAAAGCTTAAAAGCACACATGCTTACACATACAAATAAAAAATTATTTAAATGTTCTGATTGCTCATACGAATGTAATCGTAAAACGTATTTAAAAACACACATGCTTACACATGCAAATATAAAAATATTTAAATGTTCTGACTGTTCCTATGAATGTAATCTGAAAGGAAGCTTAGTAAGACATTTTCTTACTCATGGAAATAGAAAATTATTTAAATGTTCTGATTGCAGCTATGAATGTAATGATAAAAAAAGCTTAAGAATGCACATCTTAATTCATAAAAATATAAAATTATTTAAATGTTCAGACTGCTCCTACGAGTGTAATATGAAAGGAAACTTAAAAAGACACATGCTTACACATGGAAATGTAAAGCTATTTAAATGTTCTGACTGTTCCTATGAATGTAATCAAAAAGTAGACTTAGATAGACACATGCTTAAACATGGAAATGTAAAGTTATTTAAATGCTCTGAATGCAACTTTGAATGTAATCGCCAAGACTATTTGAGAAACCACACGCTTAATAAGCATTCAAAAAAATAATATATTAATGATGAGAGTATAACTATGAAAGTAATAAAAAAAAGGAGGCTTAAATGCTTGAACATAGTACAAGAAGAAAACAGGGTCGTATATTTTTTTCCTTATTTTTAAGAGTAAATCAAGGAACTGGGTAGGAAATTCATATTTAAAAAATATTTCTTTTAAGGAAAATTAATAATTACATTTTTTTATTTCTTTATTGGCAATATTTTAGCAATTTATTCGTTAATATAGTATTTATATAATTTATATTAATGTTTTTGTAACTTTGTGTTGAAGTCTTTAAACATAAACCATGCTTTAGTTTTTAATATATATATCATCACCCACCTTCTTTCATCAATAGTATATATATATATATATATATATATATATATATATATATATATATATATATATATATATATATATATTTATATTTACTATAAATATATATATATATATTTTTATATATATATATAAACTGATTTAATTTATCGATTAGACAATTAGAATAGATTAAATTTCTCCAACGAAATATGCGTTAAATTACCTGGTATGGGTAGATGTCGAAAGATAATATTGATGGAAACAGGAGTTTATAGCGAGAGACAAAGAAGATTGAACAATATGGTTAATGAGGTTAGTTACTTTTAGTTATAAATATATATATATATATATATATATATTAGAGTTAATCCAACACATACGCCCAGATAGAAATACACACTGAAAGGACAATAGTATAATATTCCATCAATATTATGCCCATTCAGCATATGAAGCAACAATACCATCCAATGAACAACTGAACCGAACAAGACTTTTTGTGAATAACTTAATTTGGCTAAGTTCCTCTTTAATAATATTTATACATAATAAGACATGTCAATAAATTGGTTATTTATTTCAACATTTACGGCAATTCTGGAAAAAGAAAAGAGATGCCGTTTTATTTCCTTATTTACATTTGTCTAAAACCCCACTTATCAGGGTTTAAATAGCACTCACCTTTTTAATGAATGTCCCTCTTATTACTATTACCCACTTACTTGACTCTTGACTAGATTCTTTCTTATCATTAGTACCTAAAAAAAACAATCTTACCCCCTTTTCTCTCCTTTCTTTCCCCTTTTTCTTTCACTCCTCATTCCCCCTTTCCATGTAGTCTCTAATATTTTTCACATTTACTCTCTCTTTTGTTAACACATCTGCTACTTGTTTCTCAGTTGGTATCCATTCAATTTCTTTTATTTCTTCCTTTTCTAATCTTTCCTTTAGCGAACCTATATCAATTCTTAATCTTTTATTCAAAACTCCTGATGTTGATCCTAAAGCGTTTACCAGAGTTTTGCTATCTACTTTCACCCTTATCTCTATCACTTCATCTGTCATTTCTGTCCATAATTCCCTTAAATACATTCCCGTGTCAATCCCCTCATTCAAGGCTAAGGTCTCTGCTTCTATAGTTGACCTTGCTATCCTTTTGGCAACTCCTGATTTCCACAGCAAAGGACATTTATTCCCCAACTCATCCTTTATCCCTATTAAATACCCTATTTGTGATTTCAAGCCTTCTACATTACCAAATGACGCATCTGTATAAATCTCGAATTCAAGCTTACTTCCTTTCAGTTTATCTATTTGCACATTCATTTTTTTCTTTCTCACCTTTTCTATCACTCCATCTACTTCTTTCATATTTTTCCCTGTTGCTTGTTTATTGTGTTTGCTTAATATACTAACATCAAAAGATATGTCTGGTCTAGTGTGCTGTCCAATCCAATTAAGTTTTCCTATATGAGATCTATACCTTGTCATTTCTTGATTGTTTAACTCCCTACCATTCTCTATCTTACCATATACTTCACTGTCCTTTTTAATTTCTTGAATGTATTTATTTTGACTAAGGATAATATCCTCCTCCCGTTCTTCTATCTCCACCCCTATGTATTTAAAACATTTCTCATCCTCATTTCCGATTTTTAGAAGTCTCTTCAAATTCCCTATTACCTCTTTTTCAAACTCTTTTGTTCCCCCATACAATAAGTCGTCTACGTGGGAACACATAATCCCTATTAACTGATTCCTCCTCCTCCATCTGTAGACGGTAGGATTAATAAAACTCTTTTTTCCCCCTGTTCCTTGTATCACTTTAACCAGTTTCTCATACCAGATCCGTGCTGCATCTTTTAATCCATACACCCCTTTATTAAGCCTCCACACGTTCCTACTTTGGGCTTCCTTTGGTGGCTTGATATAAACCTCTCTTCTTATTTCATCCCCTTGCAAATAGGCTGTTTTGATGTCCATACTCTTGCATGACCATCCATAACGCCCCATAATTGCAAGACACAGTTTTAGTGTCTCTGTAGCACACGTCGGAGCATCAGTTACTAGATCCTTCTCCTTTTCTTCAAATCCTCTTACTACTAACCGTGCTTTCCATCCCTGTCTTCCTTCAATTTCCTTTTTTGTCATAACCCATCTTGTATTCATCACCTTTTTTCCTTTCCAATCAGAACAATATGCTTCTTCGTAAACGTTATTTTCTTTCCAACTCTCCAACTCCCGTCTTTTTGCCTCAAGTTGCTGTTTCAATTCCACAGTCTCCTTTGTATTTTCAAAGTAAAAACTGTTATCTTCGTCCGTTTCTTCCGTTTCTCCGGTTTCAGTCTGTCTCCTTCTTCCACCCTTTCATTATCACTGTTATCCTCCATCTCAGTTTGTTCCTCCGTTTCTTGAGATTCTTCATCAGGTAGATCCCTTATTTCAGGGTAATACCTTAAATCCACCCATTCCTTATCTCCAGTTTCTATATCGATTATGTTGTAGCTCTGACTATATTTTTTACTGCCTTTCTTTGCTGCTCTTCCCAATATCTCAATTTTTCTTTCTTCCTCATCCTCGTTCCATATCCGATACCTTTCCCCCTTCTTTAGAGCCTCTTTGTTGATTTTCCTCTCTTCCATTGTCCTCTGTATGTCTTCTCCTTTCTTTCTCCCTTTACTGTATACATTATTCTCTCCTTCACTATCTGAATCATCTGAATTACTCTCACATATTTCCTTTCTTCTCACTGTCTTCCTTCCTTCCTCTTGTAATTGCTCTTTTTCCTCACACAAGTCTAATTCTGATCCCATTTTCTTTCTATTAGGAGGTTCCCTTTGTATTCTTGTTATGTGTACTCTGTTTACCCAACGCACCGAACTACCGTGTTTTACTATAACCACCTTTCCATCTCTTCCGATCACCTTAGCTGGCCCTCTCCATTCTTTTTCATTTTCCCTCTTATAATACACCTCTTCTCCTATCTGCGCTTCTTCCAATTTATGTTCTCTAACATTTTCTAGCACAGCTCTTCTTATTCTGTCCTCTGACTCTCTTTTTATATGTATTTCCCTAGCAAGATGTAATCCATTGAGGGTATCTTTTACGATTTTACATTCGTTTCCTTCCTCTAACATAGTAATTTTCTTCTTTCCTTCCTCTATTGTCGGTACCCCTAGATTCCTACCAAATACCAGTTGATTAGGGGCATACCCTCCTTTCATTAACAAACTATTCCTAGCTGCAATAGTCCACTTAAGACATATTTCTAGACTTGGTACCTCCTCTTTCAGTTTTCTCATATTCTCCTTCACCAGCCCCACCATATTTTCACATATACCATTACTCCATGGACTCTCCGCTGCCGTACATCTCATTTTTATACCGAATCTTTCATTCAAACTTCTCATTTCTTTGTTATTAAATTCCAATCCGTTATCCGAAAATAAACATTCAGGTGCTCCAAATACACTAATCCACTTATCTAATACCTTCTCTGCTATTTCCTCTCCCTTCTTATTTCTTATCCATGTCCCTTGACAAAACCTTGTTGCGACATCAACTAACAGTAAAAACATTTTTCCTTCAAATTCCCCCAAATCCATAGCAACCACCTCATTAAACCTCTGACTTTGGGGAAAGCCCACCACGGGTCTCATTGGTGTTCTTTTATACCTTATGCATACCTTACAGGTGTTGCATAGGTCTTTTAATTCCTCTTCTATCTCCTTTATCCTCTCTTCACCAACTCCTTCTTCATTCTGATAGGCTGTCTTTATCATCCTCATAATTTTATCACAACTCCCATGTCCAAATTGTAGATGTAACTTTAATAATTTAAGTCTCCTTCCCTTTGGTTCTAATAACCAATCCCTCTTATACCTACCATACCACGTTTCATTACCCTTTGTATCGGTGTCTAGTATCCCTACTCTAATATGTCTCACAGTGTTATAGTGTATGGTTGCGTTACCCAAATCCCCAAAAATAACTTTTTTCTCATTTAAATCTATCATTACTTTCATTTTTTCCATTGTCTTTCTTCCTATCAACCACGGAATCTCACCTTTCACAACTTCTGTCCTAACCCAAAATTTAATTCCCCCTACCCTACAAGGTATCTTAACGGCTTTAAAGGCCTCATACTTGTTCTCCCCAAATACATACTGCCCTTTTATAGATTCTTGTTCCTCATTCATTCTCCTAATGTCTTCTCTGCTTATATTAACTAACACCTTTCCTAGTCACTTCTCCCCACAAATGGTCGCTACGCAACCAGTATCTAGAATCCCTTCAACATTTTCTGACCAATCACTCTCCTCTCTTATGTCCTCCCAGTATACTCTCTCTCTCCCATCTTCTCTTTTCTCTTTTTCACTCCTATCTATAGGTCTTTCTCTTTTATTCGGGCAATTATACGCATAATGATACTCAGATTTACATATCATGCACTGGGTCACCTTTCCCCATCTAATAGGGTTTTTCCTTTGTGTTTGTTCTCTTTGTTGATATGTCGTCCCTCTAGCAACTGCCCATGTTCTCATTCCTCTCTCTTCCCATTTATGCCCTGGTAAGCCTCTTTCTTCCTTTCTCTTCTGCCATTCCATCTCATCTTTCTCTTTCTCAGCAAAGATTCTCTGCAACGATTCTTTCATATTCACAAATGAAATACTCTCACTTCCCACTGAAGCCAACACCAACTGTTTCCTTGTTTCTTCCAAACCTGATCTATCTAACAATAGATACCCTTTCATTTCCTCTCCTACACTCACTCCTGCCTTCTCACAGTCCTCATATATTCCCTTAAATCTCTGTATGTACGCTCGCATATTCTCCTCTTTCTTCCTTTGAATGTTAAACAAAAATCTCAATCTATTGAACCTATCACTCACCAGATTTCTCCCATATACTCCCTTTAGTGCCTCTACTATCAAGTTTATTCCCTCTTTTTCTTTCAGTTGCTCATCTGGTATACCTCTAATCACCTTAAACGCCTCTCCCCTCAAACTCAATTTTACCTCTATTCCTGGGAACCTTGCAATACCATCCACATAAGCTTCCCATGCTTTCAACCTGTCCAACCAAACTTCAAACTCTTCATCATCATCACCACCAAACCTAGGACAACTCCTATACTTATGCTCTTTCTCCACTCCCTTCCTTTCATCCTCTGACCCTCCCATTTTTAATTTTTACAAGTTGTTGAAATAAACTGATTTAATTTATCGATTAGACAATTAGAATAGATTAAATTTCTCCAACGAAATATGCGTTAAATTACCTGGTATGGGTAGATGTCGAAAGATAATATTGATGGAAACAGGAGTTTATAGCGAGAGACAAAGAAGATTGAACAATATGGTTAATGAGGTTAGTTACTTTTAGTTATAAATATATATATATATATTATATTAGAGTTAA
>JABUQX010047035.1:117500-140245 GCA_015478945.1 Trachelipus rathkii
GGGTCACTTCTCGTTCAAGCTATTACCCGGAATCAAAGTTCCATCTTGTCATCCCTCTTATTTCCACTCCTGATGGAATAAGAACGCAATCCAAAGTGCTATTTTTTCTTTAGAACCGAAAATGAAAGATATTGCTGTCAATTTAAGAAATCCCACCAACAAAAAGACTAGCCCCACGGTCGGGACTTCGCTTGATATCCAAAAATCCTCGTTTTACTGCCTGATCTTTAATACCCCTTTAATGTCCACGTTTGAGTGTGAACCAAAATAGTAGTGCTTACAAGCTATAGGTCATACGTTTTTTTTACCCCCTGACCCAGAATAATCATGTAAGGGACCTGACATAATAATGTTATAAGCTTCTGTTTTTACTAGTTTTTCGAATTTTGAAAAAGATTTGAAATCTAATTATTATTATTAATTCTACTCAAATATCAAGTATGGTTTCCGTAACGAACGCTCCTTTGATTTTTGCCTTCTCTCGGTCCTCTTCTTTACGACATTTGGGTGAATCTTTTGTTGTGGCGCTGAACATACCGAAAGCTCTTGATATTGTTTTTCACCAAGCTTCCATTTATAAACTTCCTTCTTTCAGTATCTTACTCATTCCCTCTACTTCCTTTCCAGATTGCTCATAGTTTTTTTTTTTTATACACGGTAAAGTCCCGCTCACTGACAGGGTCAAATTTTCAAGGAAAGGAAAGTAAAAGCCAGCCAAACCCTTGCCTAACGCAATTCTCTATGGTGGGTCTTAAAGAGGAAGATTGAATACAGCAGGGAGTTCCACAAAACATGTAGCTGGAAAGGAGGACACCACAAACGAACGAGGCCTCGAGTCTCAATATTCACACACAATATTCAAATATGAGACGAAAGAACCTCTTCTGTTACGAGGGTGCGCAGTGGATGAGGATATGCGAGAGGTCAATCCTCGGAACAACTGCCATTGTAAAACTAATACAGAAATGAGATAGGAGCAACCCAATGTCAGTAGCAAGAAAGAAAGTTGTTTCAGGGAAGTCAGAAAGTATGAGACAGGTTTTTATAAGTCTTCTCGGCCTTACCTATCCACAAATTCATCCTTTATATCTATTTTTTCAAGGTTCTTCATCATCTCCTTCCTTTCAACTTTTCATCAACAATTTTCAATCCGTTACTTCATCATAACTCCAAAAATTCATTACTCTTTTTTTTTTTTGAGTATTCAGCAATTATCTGATGGTAAGAGGATGAACTTTATGCCGGAAAAACCTCTCATCCTATCTAATACTTGTGTATAATAAACAAAATCTTTTAACATCTACATAATCTCTCCACACAACGAAAAATGAATTTAAAAACACAAAGCTCATTTAAATATTTTCTTGTGATCTTTTGGAAGAATAACGATTTCTTTCGGTTAAAATATGTAGTTTTCAAGGTCTT
Organism: Trachelipus rathkii; assembly: GCA_015478945.1. Taxonomy (NCBI): domain Eukaryota; kingdom Metazoa; phylum Arthropoda; class Malacostraca; order Isopoda; family Trachelipodidae; genus Trachelipus; species Trachelipus rathkii. The sequence continues at coordinate 118,926 of JABUQX010047035.1, forward strand.
CAGAATATCGGGACATTCTTGTTGCTAGACGTTTGTATAGTATCGTTCGGCTTTGTAAGTGATATGCATCACATATATGGAGGATTCAGATTTAAAGTGCACCAAATCCATGAGAGTCAAATTCGAGAACTGTAATTAATTAATGCCGTTATCTGCTGTCACCTGACGAATAAAATTTAAGTTAGGGACCAGGTTCACTATTGCACTTAAACATATATATTAGTTTCTCTGTGTGATGCCAAGCTTTAGTTCTAAATGGACGAAAACTGAACTTTCTTCACTTAATCCAATACATACGTTAATCCAATATATAAAATTTACTTCTACAAATACTTTTACAAATAGTTGAGTTCAGATCCTAAGACTTTTTCCCATTATCACCTTTCCCGCTCTGACTGACTTTATATCTTTCTGCTCGTCAAATTGCTACGTAATATCTGCTTATACTATCACTAATGAAACAAACGTTGATCTTAATGCTCTTTCAATTTGTTTAATAAAACATGCTACAAAAAACTCCTTCTCTCTAATCATTAATGGCACAAGAGTCTGATGAATTGGAATCGAAGCCACGCCAAGCAACAGCGGGTACCCTCGAAAAAGTTCTCGTTTCATTGAGCTGAAATGAGGTTTGCCATAAACTTAATAATCTATTCCACTCAGTCAGGGAATATGTTCAAATAAATTTCGCCTCACAAGAGAACCAACAGATTTGGGTGGTGAACTCTCCAAATAAGAGAAGTTGGTGGCTATAAGGAAATAAATAAAAAATAATATTATTATTATTATCATCATCTTCCTCCTATCCCCAGATTGAGGGGTGAGGTGTGTAGAATACACCGGAACAGAATAGTAGTAGAAGAACATGATACAAGTCGAAAAGAAAGCCCCCCCCCCTTTATACCCAAAAGAGAGAACTAGTGGCTGTCAGAAAATCCACCATAGGGTTTCACGAGACTACAACGGACCCTCATTGTGGTATCTCGTCAATGTGGGGTTCATCCCCTAGGCAAAGCCCATAACCATATCCCATCACAAAACACTGCCATTCACTCTTGTTATGCACCTTTCTTCTCGCCCTTGCCAAATTCACATTCCTCTCCCTCATGCATTCCCTTACTGACTCAATCCATTTTTTCTTTGGTCTCCCAGCCGTTCGATTACCAGCACACTCACCGCTATACATCCGCTTAACCAACCGAATCATCCATCCTTCCCATATCACCAAACCATCTCAACATACTCTCGTTTATTCCTTTCTTCACACCACACAGCTCCTAATCCGTTCATTCCTCATTTTATCAATTCTCACACCTAACACGCCCTTAAGAGTGTCCATCTGAACACATTGTACCTTATATTTATACCTGTTATTCCAGACCATAGTTTCACTACTATACATTAACACAGGTAACATCATACCCTCATGCAAAAACCCTAGCGCACTAAAGACTTAGTTCCTTTACATCCACCAACTATTTCGATCGTCAACAATTTATACGCACAGATCTCTACCATCAGATAACAATACATAACTCTTGTGATGTTCCATCTAAGAGTAAAATATATCCTCAAACTCACTGAATATTACACGCTCTCTAACTCTATCACTAAAATCCTAGATACAACAGAAACAGCTCATTCCAAAAAATAACTCACTCAGTCCATACACTGCACACTTTAGATCTTGCACAAACATAATATTACACATAAAACCTAAATACAAATTTATAATTATAGTTCTTATAACATCAATCTGGATTGTAGTCAAATAGTTCAATAATATATAAAAAATAAACTTTATAATATAATCAATACACAATAATTCTATTCGTTTAACAGGAAATGTCAATAATCCAATTCAATCGATCTCAATTATCACATAATAAGATTCATACATACATACAAGTACATAATCCACAAAATAATCCACAAAATAAAAATTAAATAAAACATAACCTTATTTAATATATTAACATATAAAAACACAATAAAATAATAATAATAAAAATAAAAAAAAATAAAGTATAACCTAATTATCCTCCTTATTAGATATAACTCCTTACTAACCCTATGTATACTAATAAGAACTATGCGGTACTTAAATTCCACCCATAGGTAAAATTAAACCTCAAAATTCCACTCCATGGTACTCGCATTCACTTTTTAGCAAACCCCAACAAATAGAAAATTAAATATATTACGCACTCTCTCCCAAAACAAATTCGGCAACAAGACAACTACTCTATAAAAAATACCAAAATAATAATTAACTTCCATAAATTGCTCTAGGAATAGAATGGATCAGGTCATTTTAAAACAATTCATCCAAAAACTCAAAATAATTAATAAAAGTGGGGGGAGGGCAAAAGTCTTAAAGCACATACTTAAAAAAAATGGATATCCTTATTATATCTATTCATAAATTTGCACCATAAAACAAACACCGACATTCACATCATATCAGAACTAGTCACCTTCTCATTCATATCTGCAATTGCCAAAAATATGGTTATAGCATGCTCTATACAAAGTGCGGCCTTCTCCACTTATCTACTACTAATCACAGTTCACACTATTTCACTATATGAACGAAAAGACCGATCATCTCTTAAGTCAATAACTCTATGCAGATAATCCTCCTACATGGCCATGCTGAACCATGTTCGGCTCAGCTTGGCCTATCCAAGAAACAAAGCTTTGGCCGGGATAATATTCCCTTGGCAAGTCTACGCAATTCATGCCTCACATACCTAAAATCATGTGTGTATCTTTACCATCACCTGTATTCTCGCTACTTACGTGCTCATGACGAAGCCTTTCTCAAGTCCTCTCTGTATCTTATCCCTATCTCATTATGTATAATTCCAAAACGTATCTTGGATACTGATATCATGACGACGCTATTGATTGAGCGTGGTGTATAAGCACACAGAAATCAACCACACAGTCCCTCTGACAAATTTTGTCTTTACTATACATAGTACATGCCGCGTACACATATGCATAACAGACGACTCTCTGCATTATACTCACATGTTCACTAATGAGACTCTTACATCCTTTTTAGCGACCTCATCCACCTACTACTATCTCTAGGCAACCACATAAAAACACCCTTCCTTCATTTGTGTGCAGTATGTCTCAGTTCAAAAAAGTTATCATCCATTAGTCTACACCATAATCACAACCACTTAGAAGTTTATATATGCAAGCCAATAGGCCAACATGCGACCTCCAGAACAGTCTCAATACTCCGATTCCCACAGCTCCCTCATCTATGATTTAATCAGTACCATATAACAATAGATTACGTGAATTACAACATCAATATCCATCATACTCAACCAACAAAACAGGAATCAATACAATAATTCGAATAACATCTCTATTATAAGCACCTACAATTACTAAGCTAACTACGAATAATACTCTGTTGAAATATAGGCAGTTAATATAAAAACACACACCTTCTTTCCGTGATGAAATGAGATCGACTCACCCTACGTCTATCACATATACCATCTAGATATTTGCTTATCACAATACATTCTCAAACAACCATCATTAAACCGTCTGAAATAACATCCCCTTTTTTAGTATCACCAGTAATCCAACTCCAGTGGAAATTGATCGCCACAAACTACAAAAATACTCTATGTGCATGGAAGCCTACGCTCTCACTCACCTCTCAACAAACAATCTATTCCCGATACTGCCAAACAGAGTCTGCCACACAAATGATAACTATCCCTAATGATTCTAAAATAAAAGTATAATTAAATAGATATAAATAATAATAGGCAGAAGTGCCTACATGAAGTAGAGTGCAAAAACCATCACGCTAACAAGTCACACATAGAAATATATACCACCTTATCAATATAGCGATAATTTTCAGGAATATGGTCATAAGCTAGAAGTCTCGTGTATATTGACTGTAATAATCAACACGTATAAAAGGATATTCTTGAAATTTAAATATCAAGAATTAAAAAAAAGCTAGGCGTGGAGATTATGTGCTACTTCACATTTTAGGTATTTTTTAATAATTGGAGGTACAAAGATCACAGTGTATAATCTGATGCTCGTGTAAGAATAGCGCTACCTCTCTAGTATAAAATTAGTTACAGGATAACGGTAGGCCACATCAGGCTCTCTGACTCCGATTACCTAGAAAAGTGCCAGGGACCGCCGGACGTAAGAACAATATCACGACAATTATCACACGCTTCAGAAAAGCACGATGGGATGGTTCTTTCTTCATACCCTCCTCACGAACACAGTAGCGCTCTTAAAAACACTAATACAATTCAACTGTAGTAAGCGGTTTGATATCTTAGGAAATTGGAAAAGGCTTGCAAATCCCAGATAAACCTCAGCTAAGCTGAGCAAAGTATAAAATAGATGTGAGATGTAGCGCTGAAGCCAGCCAATAAAAAAAAAATACTACAAAATATAATAGTTAAGAGCTGGTGTTGAAGGAAGAAAAACGCGGCTTTAACTCGTGAGAAAAGCAATGCTAAGACAATCAATATTGTGAGGGAACAAGAGCAGGTCTATGTGTTAACTTCGAGCGAACTTATAGATCAAAATCTATCACGTTTACAATAAAAAGACTCATTGTACACCCTACTTAGCAAAAAAAGATACTCTCGAAGTATATAGTATCAAAAACATCGAAAAGATAACACATTCAGCAATAAAATACAGAGGAATGCTTAACGTCTTTGTCATAACTGACAGTTGTAGAATGTCCTTCGGAAATCCCGCCACATATATTCATATATTAGCGCGTTATATCTGTTCCCACCCAGCGGTTTTATTCTCTTAGGTTGCTGCTCATCAGGTCGCTCTCCTCTCAAAATCAGGTAGTAATATTCACTCAAACCATCATATTACACTGTCTCACCATGTCGTCCTAGTTATTCTCCAGTGACTTTACAATCGTAACACTATGAGCCCCGGAGGTCATATCATTGCAAATTGGGAACTATAGTAACCCTCGTGCCATATCAAAAGCCTCAAGACGCTCAATTATACTCAAATGTATTTCAGCAAAGGAACATACCGAAATGCATGCCCAAATTCAAAAGCCGTGAACAATGAAGGAAGCCTTTGGCTAAACTTTGAATCAAGAAAAGAGATCAGGATTTCGGTATATGAGAAATGGGATCAACACCAGCGATATGTTACTAGAGGGATAGGTACAACGACTCAGGAAAAATCCATGCTACGTCGGCAAGTTTTGAAGAAGTAGAGAAGTAGTCAATGATAAATCAAAACGTATTAGACCGTAACAAATACTATGGCGTGATCAGTGAAAGACCCGGACAAAGTTCTTCTCTCCTAGTGATTCCGAGAGAGAAAAGAGAGAATGATGGACTTATCTTAGCCATGTGACCAATAAACCCGATGAAAATATGGCTGAAGAACAGAGGGAGTTGGAAGTCTTAAGTGTTCAAAAAGCAACAATTATTACAAATGTAGTTATTAACGCGTAAAAGAAACTTCATATCAGTAACTCCATATTGCCCAGTCATCACCTCAAGGCAATGGCCATCTAGTAATTGGATATTATCGAAGTAAAGAGAATAGGAAGTCTTCTCTACATTGTGTGAAATTTTCTAGTTGGCTTGAATATGTGACAATCCAACGTGTCACCCATGATGGTGCACAAGCTTTAAGCAGCTCCTCGCGTGTGACACAAATATTCACAGCTCTCCTCCCACTGGCGCCTCGTTTCTGTTTCTTATTTAAAGTGTATATAAGGAAATACGTCACTTACCTTTAGCTCTCGAACCCCGCCCGCGTAGAACCTTGACAAAATCTCACTCGCAAGTCTCTCTAACATATCGACAAATTCAAGATGGCGCCACAATATAGGCTGGGTGTAATACTTAAAATTGGATACGAATACCTTGCCACCCAGCACCTCCACCAAGATTATAAAATGCATACAGTTTACAACTACGACAACCCAGAAGGAATACTATCAACAGCTGCTTCCACAAGGACTAGAGTTTCTAATAAAAGATCTGCTCTTCCAAAGCAACTACTCATGATATTTAGTGACCGGTTATTTCATAATTACTCTTCCAGATTTTGCAGTTATAATACCCACCACCACTCTGTTATTAAAATTGTTCATAAATAATATACATGCCAGCCAAACAGTCGCCACGAACCAAGAAGAAGTACGAATACAACCACAAAATACAAGATAATAGTACGAAATAAGAAACACCTAGTGCACCGTATGTATTACAGTCTCATCATTACATAAATTTAATTTACATAAAGGTGGTTCATCGCAAATATCAGGGTATGAGTACAGAAGCAGTTCGCATCCACACATAGAGGATATTTAGTTCAGAAATATCAAACTTATTTTGAACGATGTTCGAACCGCCATACAAACAGTTTAAACTATTACAATACCTCCGATTTATCTTGTACTCGCAACAAAATAGAAAACCAAAAACTTCGTGCACGGCGAACAACTAATATAAGTTAACATAGACAATTCCTCAGTAAAATTCTCCTTTAGATAGATGGGTAAATATTCCTTTATTTGGAGACCCAATCTCCAAAGAAAAAATCTACATATTCTACGCGCATCCTTGACTTTTGTTAAAACATGTTTACGGAATCTACCATATAAAATGCTTTCTCCACTGCCTCAACGTTTGTCTTCCTGAATATCTTTTTTTTTCGTACAACTGCCATATACCTCTCTCTCTGTATTACAGCGTAGAACAAGTCCACTCTTACTTAAAATCAACGAGCTTATATATATCCCAATTTCCCCAATCTTTCTTCTCTTTCTTTTTTCCACTCCTGAGCTACACGCTCCCCATCATTACCTCAGTACTCTTATCAGGGATTGGCTCTGTCAGCCTCCTTTTGTGGTTCCTTGTTTTCTTTATATCTATATCTAACGATGAAAAAACTCTAGCCTCATCTCATAAATAATTCTCTATTCTGTTTTACCCGCTATGTTTTGTTTCCACTACCAAGAATAGAGCCATACCTTACGCTATATCATCTGCCGCATCCATGGATTGCATTCAGTCACAAGTCAATCTTAGCATTACAAATTGTCTTACCCCCATTAGCCAAACCATTTCTATACAAATATCAACCAAATTCTACCCACACGTACCAGTTTTCCTTTCCACATACACACTAGTAGACATAACATATGCAATCGCTATACACAGAGTAAAGAGAGTATACTCTCGCACAACATCTTGTATAATATGCACAGACACTACCTTGATTTCCAGAAAGTTACTAAACTCAACACAAATATCCAAAAAATTGTCCACCTATTCTCAAACAACTCAACCTCACAAAGCCATACTGAGAGAGGGTATAATATCCATTGAGAAATCTTCATTCATTTTGTTATGAAATGGACTATGAGGGTTAGGAATATTGAGTTATTTTCGATATAAAATTATAAATATTAAATTGCTATGCCTCATTGCTGAGATCTAATTGTCGACGTTAGCCGAGCTGTTATCACAACTTCAATGTTCGAACGCTCAGTTAGAAACACATCTATTATACTCAACCGGCAGTTCTATTATACAAAACCCTGATATCTTGATCAACGAAATATCATATTTCATTCCTATGTCTTTGAAATTGTAGGCGAACATCTTACAACAATAAAATAGAAGAAACAGACCAGAAGAAAACTCTAGTTCTTCTTAATTTTCCACGGACAAAGTGAGATCATAGATTCGACCTCCGTGGTACCTTGTTCTTTCACAAAAATAAAATGTATAGGGACTTTCGCTCTGTAATTCCCGTTATGGACGAACATTCTTTCTAAGGATTACATGCTTTGCAAGACAGTTCAATTCTTCCAGACAGCTCTGCTATAAAAAATCAGAGGACTTAGAACTTAGCAACAGAAGAATGAGGCCCTGTTGCTCACCTTTTCAGACAACCCTGTATTTCTTCGATCCAACCTATAAAAAGCCGGACTCATTCCGGTTAGCAGCATAAGAGAAAGCACTCTAAAAACATCCCAATCAAATAAGGGAAAAACACTCATAAAACCCTGTACAAGTACAAAGAAGCCTACAAATCCCAAGCTAAAGCCGATATCAAAACTCCCAAATGATAAAACCTTACCCTCAGACAGACTTTCAGACGTCGCCCGAAGATATCACCAAAAGACAGTTAAAACAATTAACCCCAGCTGACCGCTGTGTGAATGCGCGCCAGATGCTCATAGTACTCTTCTGCGATGCTTCATCAAAGATGTAGAATATTGTTGAGAGAACTTCAATACATCATGTGCAGAGAAGGAGTTGCTTGTCTTGTGCTCGAAAGAGCTCGGTCTCCCTAAATTACCTCGGTCACTATCGAACTGATAATGACGGCTAGTACGCGCCTCCAGAACAGCAAGCAGGAATAAGGTAAGTCGACCGGCTTCACAGGGATATTCACGATAACTATTGCAAAAGATATTTACTAACACTTTGCTAATCTCTAATCTGTACAAGCCAAATAGAATTAACGCCAAAGCAGTATATGGTCTGTAATTCGCTACGCCTCAATGCCTATTCTTCGATCAGCCCGCTCCCACTGCGTCGCTCGCGAATCCACCCTCTAGCTCTCCCAAATGCGTACCAAGCAAAGGAGGAAAATCACGACCCATAGTCTAACACCACCCTCCAACCGAAAAGTCTCTTAGAATAACGGCCTGTCTGCCCTCCCTCCTACAAACACAATATTATCCTAGATAACAAACGTTCAACAAAATCATATAACTAAACTCGCAACATCTGCGGCAGCAAAATCTCTCAGTTTTATTTCTCCATAGAGGCAGGACATAATTCCACGAACTCATCGGCAATTCCTACTACATTGATACATTAACTCTTCTGAACCACATAGCATGAAGGATCTCCTAAACACTACTGCCTCCACCGTAAACCAACGTATAGACGCAACAAACTAAGCTGGCATACATCCTAGCCGGTGAAGTAATAACCCATCTCCACTGTCTTATTACTCTCTCAACCTCAATGCTCCTCTTCACGAATGAAATACGTTAAGGCTCCAGAACAACTATATACAAACTACATAATCAAATATAATGTTGCATGTATATATTAACTATATGTGGATAATAATATAGATTCACATCTTAACCAGAGAAAATATAACTATAAATCGATTCCATAGCTGACCAAACTCTCAGAAACCACTATGTTAACATACACTTAAAATTTCACTCTGCTTCAGAACCATGTGTCAAAAACTACTCTCTCTCCATGTTTCCATAATATCTAGAATTACATTGATGTAAACGTGCATTTTAAGAACTGAAACATAAATAATTATAAAACAACTCTCGAGCAATGTAGTTAAGACGATGATAGTCATACCGCATTAATTTCATACTCTTTATAACAGAAACTCCTCTACCAAACATTGGATATAGGACGCAACTTACAGAATAGCAATATTAATAATTACTTTTAATCAAATATAGCATGTAACTACCTTACCATGGTACTATTTTTAAGCCTTTCCCATTTCTGATTGTCACTTCCGTCTGGTAGCTCTTGCTGCCTTCGGAACTACACATTAAAAATTTAATATACAACCCCAAGAGACGTTGTAGTGTGATAACTACCGGTGTAATTTTTAAAGCGTGGCGAATTTTAGTAATGATTGACATCTCGTCGCATCCGCCACTCGGTCCCGGACACATTGACAAGATTTAATCCTCTACAGCACTCTCAGCGAGTGGGCCCACCACATATATAACAATGATAGTAATTTTAAGTTTTCTGGTTGTGATCAGTTAACAATTTCGTTAAGCCCGGACAATATTCGAGAACATTTAAATAATTTAATTTTGTGTGGGTACTCATAACAACAATTGTGTGATTGTTAAGTTGTTGCGCTTATAGCTAGAAGTTCAAGATTATAGAGACACGCGCCAAGTCTCAGAATAAGCACTATCTCTCAACTATTAATCTAATAATATTGCATTGGTTGAAAACGATATGTGACTCTATATAAGCTAACTTCTTATGATATTAACCATTCGTATAAAGTTGCACCGGTTAATAGACATTATGCGACACTCATAGGTCCTCTTTCGCGCGAATAGAGTGTAGTGAATAGAGTGCACCATTAATTTAAAACTCAACATTATAAGGCTAAGTTGAGTACATTGAGATTCTGCGAGCCATCAAGGCACGATACATGAAACTCCCTCTTCTCTTATACCCAGACGATCGAGCTCTGCAGAATGAAGCGTTCTCAAAACTGCATAGCTTCTGCGCTCTCTGCTAGCACAATAAGAGAGCTACACAAGCAAAGATCGGAAGCGCATAGAAACAAGTCCAACAACACCTGTTTGCTTAAAATCTTATTTCAAGATCATTGCATATTGCGCAATATCTCCGGCTGCAGTGTGCTCCCAGAGCCTCGGTCATCACTCTCTGCTGCTGCAACATGGCTCATCAATCTATGCGTAATTAACAGGCCTAAAATAAACAACAAAATTAGATACGAACATAAGGTTTGTTCTATTTCCCATTATATAACCATTGATATTAAGTTACCTGAAGAGAAATATAACTCCACAATTTGGCCGGATAGAATACACTCTAGCATATAAAAGCCATATCGAGTGAATAAGTTAATAACTTGAATAATACAATCCCCAATATTATATGTAAGCTATATATATGCTAAACATGTAAGATGACCGTAATGTATGCGGTACGTATATATATATGAGATGTTAATAATAATAATATATATTATAAGTATATATATAATTATATATAATTAATATATATAATTAATATAATAAAATATAAATATAAAATAATATATATATATATATAATATATATATAGAATATAATATAGAGATTATATATAGTTAATATAATATATAAAATAATAAGAGATAAAGGACGTGAGGGTCTGATGATGTATAAATAATATATAAGGCTCAAGGGATCTTAATATAGCTGATTGAATCGTATATATAGCAGTACTTAATCAGGATTATATATTAATATATAAATATTAAGCAGTAATTGAAGTCAAAATAGTATGAAATATATATATAGCTTAATAAATAGTGCATGACTAGAGTCGTTAGAATAGGTCAAAAACTACACACTCAGCGTCCTAATTAGGATATATATAATCTTACAGCAGATATGTTATCTCTCATTTGTGCATCGTAGATATATTAGGATTTTGCATCAATAGAATCGCAGCAAGGTAATAATATGAAAAAAAAATGAACAGAGAAGAAATGCATGCGAATGCATAGTGTCTCTGCATGATTTATAATCAAAATCAACATTTTACAATATTGGCTACTTTGAAAGAATGTGTGTGGAGAACACCATGTGAAATTGCCCTTTTAGTTCAACTTCTCTTGTGTCTCTCATTTTTCTGTTATTTCATTATGTGGAAACTCCTCAAATAGTGATAATGATAACAATTTATCTATTATCTCTAAATACATCGTTTTTTACTATTTTAAAGTTATGAATTTTATCATATTGTTTAGGAATGCCAATAAGTATGTATAAGGTTCCTCACAACGAGTAAGTTAGAAATCTCTGTATGTCGGTAATATAGTACATATATGTTGAACGAGAGGTTGTATAAATATATATATGCATATATCATCTAGTGAGATGAAAATGATTAGAGGATGAGTATATTTGAGTTAGATGATTTATGATCGTGTCGCCAATGGTATTAAGAATTATTTATAAACCTTTATATTTTGATAATATATATATTAACTGGCGTTGAGTAATATAGTAATTAGTGCTATTTCCAAGCAACTGAATCAATATTATAGTAGGCTAACATAGCAGTCATCAATCTACTTTTTGAACGACATATTCTCAATAATTACCAATTTTATATAAAATTATCTTTGAGTAAATATTATTTACTCTGAAAATTCAAAGTATCTATCTATCTCGTAGAATGATATTGGATTAGGTAATAAGATAGTATATATCCCCTATTTTTCCTTAACTATAGATGTGTAGTAAAGCGCGCGTGGAAAAACTATACTATTCTCGAAAAACAGACCCAGCTAGTTACTGTAAGAAGCAATAATGGATCATCTCAGTTATAAAAACAAACAAGTACAAGGCATCGCCCATTGTACTTCCCGTCTTCCCTTTACACTTACTCTCCTCTTACCATAGTGAAGTGATGCAAAGACATCGTCAGCAGATACCAGAATAGAACTCACCAGACCCCTTTAGAGTCTGTCAGCGGCGTCCGTCTCGTATCAGACCATCTACACTATGACAATAGTATCTGCCTACTTTTCTTAATATGAGATTGAAACTATAATAATACAGGTTATAATGAACAATATATATAACAAGTATAATATATATCATATTAAAACATTTAATAATTTATTTAATTTATCATTAAACTTAACTGTTCTATAAATCTCCTAATAATTTATAAAATAGCGTCGAACTGGCCAATATTATAATCAAACAGATTTATAATTAAACAGCTACTTTTTATATCTATTTTATCGTATCACTTTTAAAAACTAAGAAATATCTAATAAATAAAAAAAAAAATAAATTAATTAATAAAAATTAATAATATAAAATAATATAAATATATAATTAATATAATAGTAATAATCCACCTTTTAACTTTAATAGCCTTCATAATATATAATAAGAGAATAGACGTTGACAATTACACACAGTAAAATATCTAAGATAAAAAAATAATAGTATTAATTAGTAATATTGAAAGAGGATTAAAAACGCGAACATTAGCATTTAAAGATACATTCCAAGATACTTTACTCTTCGACTCCACACATATTATAACCTACTATTGATGAGTTGAATGAAAATAAACTCGAATATCGACTAATTCAGTGTCAGAAAAATCCAACAACCTAGAGTGACATTCACGGGGACACGTCGACGGACTCACTCTACTCACATATAATAATTAATTAATATATAATGCAAATATCGTACACAAATTAATATGATAGGAGTATATTCAATATTCTCATGTGACCATGAGTGCAAGGCTCTCCCTAATCAAATAAATAATAAATCAATACACACCTCACAAATACCACCGCCAATAATTACAATTAATACCTACTAGGATTAATAACACCATTATTCTCGCCGTCTGCCAAACTCACATTTCCTTTCCTTCAAACACATTCCTTCATTGACTCTATCCACTTTTCATTCGATTCAACTCGCCAGAAATAATTTTAATGATAAAAATACCACAAAAGAAAACTTAACTTGACCCCCTACACACTCAGTCACTGTCACTCACACTATACATCCGCTAACTCACATAAAGCCAAACGACGTATATATCAATCACAAATGCCTATCCGATATGACCAAGAGATACACAATTATTCGAGACTGTGTATCGTTATCTATGTATTCACTCATTTCCAGCGCACCTTCATCACCAGTCCAGCAAAACATCTCTAATAAGCTGTCTCAATATCACGACAATTATATTCCTATATATACCTCTCATTCCCACACACATAGAGCAGCGCGACGAAACCGTACAATGAATTGACCGGATACTCGTAAAAAACCTGTGTGTAAACTGTACTCTCAACATACCTATCATTATTACACAGTAAGCGCAATAGTCTCACTTATCACTATTTACCGTTATAACCGCAACAGGTAACAACTATACCCAAATCATGGTTAATGGCCCCGTCTTAGTAGCAACATAAGAAAACATCTAGTCCAGATGAACCGATGCCCAACCTTTCCTGCCATTCACAACTTTTCCTTACTAGCGACTCGTCAAATCATCCTACTACACTATATCAGTTCACAATAACTCTTACAAATAAACTCCTATATAGACATCAGCGAGCGCCACTGTTCTCATGCTGTCACGAACACATCTCCACGCCAATCTAACTTCACTCTTAATGTCTGATCGGAGACACTCCACAAGGAACCCATCAAAATATACATCAGGCAACCTGCTACTAAATCTCTCTACCAAATATTCCTCGTACAAAACTCTTCTTCAGATTTATTATACCATACAAATACAAAATTCAATCCGCATATATATTATAGGATATTTAGGCACCCTCTCAATCAACACTCTTACATATTTATTCCAATCATTTTCATAACACCATCCCCTGCCGCCTACTATACCACCTTCTAATTAATACTTTTATTAACCCCATTTCATATATTAAAAAATTGGGAATATAACCAAGGGTAAGACATAATACACATATTCTCATTGCCTCACTCACGCCATTTAAATAATATAATAACCCAATCACTTTTTACGACATACCATTTTATTCTTAATACTACGTATCACTTAATCGATACAGAAACATACTTTTGATTCCATGATTCAGAAGCCCACACTCAATGTCCATACCATAATATATAATCACTCTAAACTAACCTGACCATAGAGCTTCCCTATATAATCCTATCATATACACCTGTTGCAAATCCATAAATTAAAACCTAAATTAACTAAATTGTATTCTATCTTCCTCTATTTCTCAACCTTATTTGTTTCAATGATAAAGATTAGCACTTATATTCTTAACAGCACATTGTTCTTTATCACCAATCTAGTCCTTCCAGTCACTCGTACGCATCTCTTTCAGACCCAAAAATATAACCTAAGCATAATATCTATCCTCTACAACACTATTCAGATAAACTAAATTCACCTATTAAGATTCGACAGTTACCCTATATATCCAAAACTATACCCTTAATATAAGGCTGTACTAAATTATCTGCTCATCCCCCAATCCCTTCAGGAACTATACTCTACCATAAATCACTATTTGTTAACACAAAAACTTCCAATATCCATATCAATACATAATCTCACCTTATCCGTTTCTTGATTCAATATATATTCACCAATGATAATAATTAATCATCTAATATATACATTACAAGATTTTTACCTATCTCAACTTATTCTATCAACATATTATCCCATCATAATGAATAAAAATAATCCCATTCCTATAAACACTCTCAATGATATTTATACATCCTAAATCACACAAATAATTAATTATCTCAATTCTATTCACCAAACACCATAAATCTATTAATAACTTACATCAATCAATAAAAAGACCACCTCTCTACAACCAAATTCTAGAGTACCCCCATAATATAACTCTAAAGTAATATACTCAACATATAACAATATATACCTCACTCCTCAACTATAGTAATTCATTACACTACTTAACCTATCCATTACCAATTTTTCTCCTGAAATACCCAAAAGCCACATCCCCCACTACTCACCCCACAAAACACACACTAAACAAATATAAATAATAAATATATATTAAAATAAATAATATAATAAATATATATGAATATATATAAATATATAAATATATATATATAAATAATAAATATTATATAATAAATAATATATATATAAATATAAATAAATATTATTAATAATATTAATATAATATATTAATATATTAATAATTTATAAAATATTAATAAAATAATATAACATATACCGTTAATATATATATAAATTAATAATTATTATATATAATTATATATATATATAATATTATAATATAAATAATATAAAATATATATAAATATAAATAATTAATAATATAAATATTATATAAAATAATAATATAAAATATATATATATATCATTAATATAAATATATATACCGTAATAATAATAATATATTTTAATAATAATAATATAAAATAAATATAATATAGCTACCTAGGAACAAGTTTCATATACTAATATAAAAAACACAAGTACAACAATGTATAAAATAAATAACAATGAACATCCCCAAAAAATAAATATACAAATAAAATAAAAGTAATAACTCTCAATAAAATTAATGATATATTTCATCATATTACTCTCTATCACCTACCATCTTGCTCCACAAGAAGAGAGGATGCTACAAAAAAGATAAAGTGATAGACTAGTTACTAAGCTATCGGAAACAGAAACAAGACAAAGCTAAGAGGAGACATGGACATAACACGTCAGTCACAAAGTAAAGACCTCAGCACACAGACACCCCTCCCCTGTACATCATTAGTGCGAGCTCGTTCGACAGACAGCCTGAAATAACCACAGCCACAATATAGCAGCACACTAGGAGAACCGTACAGCCCGTGACACTTCCTATGGTATAATACACAGATCTAATGTAAGGGTTCCGACCCCTGCCCAGGTGGGCCACAAACACAACTTGACCCTCCCCAATAATGCAAACAACCCCAGCCATTCTCTTACAAAATACTATACGTAACCTATCATGCACCATATAATATTCTTCGCCTCTGCCAAACTCACATTTACCTCCTCCATCAGGATACATTCTGAGCCATTCACCATTATTGCTCTCTCCTACTCTTCCGGCACTCTCCCAGCCGGGTCGGTTCCCAACACACTCTCCACTATTACATTCCGCTTAACCAACCGATTAGCATTTTCATCCTTTCCACATGGACCAAACCATTCTAACCCTATTACTATATCATCGATATTTCTCTCACCTATAATACACCTTCATATCAAAAACCACACCACT
Source organism: Trachelipus rathkii (assembly GCA_015478945.1). NCBI lineage: Eukaryota > Metazoa > Arthropoda > Malacostraca > Isopoda > Trachelipodidae > Trachelipus > Trachelipus rathkii. The sequence goes on from JABUQX010047035.1 coordinate 135,585, forward strand.
CCCTCTAATACGTTTCCAACTTCCCTCACATTTATATCTCCTTTCAACACACTAGACATCCCTGCCCCTAAGATTGTCAAACTAGATAACACACCGAAACAAGAATCTACCTATAACTTCGTTAAATTCCACGTCCATGTCTCACTATCATCTTATCAACTGTAACACAATCGGTATAAAACAACAAATACACCTCATAGTAAGACTGCTCAGTCCCAAAACTACAAGGAACATCGATCCCTTTACATTCACCAACGGAATTTAATATGCAACACAAGCCAACAAAGCCATTTACCCTCGACCATTCGACAACATAATTCCTAACTAACACATACAGCCTCAGCAACATCAAATCCGCATTCCCTTCCAGTCACTCAAACAACAACCCTACCCTATAAATATTTAAACCCCTTAGAACCTACATATGCCTCTCAGCTGAACCTCTATTTCAATACTAACATAACTTCACACTGAGGACTGTCGCTCACTCACAACCATACCTTAACATACTTAAAATATACCGTTTACTTCCAAACCACCTAACCTCTAACATAACACACATGCACAAATCTCCTCAATCACAACCTACCTCCTCAAACCTCTCCCTTCAGACTCGCACACACCATCAGTCAACCACAACCAATACAATATACCGCATCATTATAACCAATAAGTTAGGGACTCAACCCCCACTCCTTCTCCATTCTCTAGCATTTTGTCCACCTTTTACTGTGACCATCAATACCAACCAATCGAAATTCTACATAAAACACACCAAATCCAATCTAAATATACACAATGAAATAAAACCAAAGAGATGACAATAAAACATCAACCCGTCTCATCTCATCCGACAATATCATAATTAAAATCCCAATACCACCAAATCAAAACACATTTCGTAATCACCAACATTCTATCTTAACACACGCGATCACTTCGTCATACTCTCCTTATCCGATTACCCATATCTGAGTAGCTTTATACCACAAAACACTCATATCATACAAGGCTACCAAAATACCTGCACAATAAAGTAAAAAACAAATCATCCCCTAAATAAACTCATACACTCACAGACAAAACTTGCTAGTCTTCCAAAATGCTTAATTGATTTTTATTTGAGTTTTGGATCTCCTTCATCAATTCCAAATCACATTTGTTTTCAAATGTAAAGATATAATATGAATCCACAACAATATCCATACATACACACTTCCTAAACAGAACCTAAATGACTCTACCAACCAAATCAAGTACTCCTCGAGCACTCGAGCGCCACTACTTTTCGACAAGAAAAATAACCAAAATAACAACAAAAGTCATCTTATCAACTAACAATATCTTCGCTTTCTCCAACCACACAACAACAACAACTAATTAAATATGATATCCCCTACAGAAAGTGATGAGGATGATTATGATATCGTACCATTATTACTGACAAGGGTACTAATTTATACCTAGTCATTCTCCTTCCAAATTCCCTTAGGAAACTAATACCTCACAATAAACGCTTATATATTACAACAATACATTTCCAAAATTACAAAATCAATCACCATCTCCCTAAAAACCGACTCTTTTGGATACAATATTACACTAGATAATTTCAATCAAAATTATAACCTAGTCAATGAATTTACCATTACTTCAAACATTTCTCACCCATACCCCATTAACCTCCTCTATACTTTACTATATAATAACCTATACATACCCAAAATACCATATTGCACTTCTACAATAATATGCACCATACCAAATAAACCACACACACAACTAAACATACCTTCATACTAAAATTACTGTTAATTATGTAGGCAGAATTTTCGAAAGTGTTCATTTCCAACTACCCCTAACATACCTATTACATTATCAAGTTAAACAAAAGCAACCATCACCTATATCATAAATATATTCAAGCAGATTATCCTCCTAAAATAATTATTCTATCAATTCTTCACCTTTCGCGCTCCTTCCAGAAAGAGATCCTTATTCACTTAGTATTATATGTCCTTATATCAATCCTCCTCCAAAAACTGTTCATTTATACCTCTTTATTCCTCCTACGTATTCCTATATATGCAACTTTTACTTTTCCTCCTTATATATCCAAGCACTTTCTTTTAATACTTTCATCATATGCAATTTTAGTACAATTCAAAACCAACGCTATCTTTTTACCTTATAACCGCTATTTCATTACAACTCAATCAATTTCCACCATTCGCCTGTTACATTACTTACTTACACATATACAATTTAAGCACATCCACTAATACTTTCCGATTGCATAAAACTAACTAAACAATTGCTTCCTTCATTTATATATGCTCTACCTTAAGATATTTGTAATCAGTTATACAATTGTTTCCACATTTACAACCGATTTACTAGTGAGCGCTCTTAATATCATTATCCTTAATTCTCTTGCTCACTTATAACTTCCTACACATGACTTAATTTTTAAATAAACCTACTTCCTTTTATCGTATATCACCTTACTCTACAATATATAATATAAATAAAAATAAATAATATAATTATATATATAATAAAATATATATATAAAATATATATAATAAAAAATAAATAATATATAAATATATAAAATACATTACTTAGAAGTTATACATAAATCATATAATAATATAATATATAATTAAACAAAAATATATGTAAAATATAATAATAAATTAATAAAAAAAATTAATAAATAATATTTTAATATATAATATATATTATATATTATATATAATATAAAAAAAAAATAAAAAATATATAATAAATAATATATATATATATATATTATATATATATATATATTAAAATATATATACATATATATCACAAATAATCAATAAAGAAGGTACTTTTAAAAATCATATCCGATATATATATATGTAGAGTAAACCAAAAGATAAAAATAAAAAAAAATAATATATAATATAAATAATAAATATATATATATAAATAATTATAATATTAATTAAATATATTATATTAGGCATACTAATACTATATAGGGATTAAAAAAGATTAATAGTAAGTAGTATCAGCAAAAATATCAAAGTATTCAGCATATGAAAAAAATTGTAGTAGGGTACTTTGTATCTAAGTATCTAGACTAGTAATTTTAATAAAAGATCAGATGCAGACATCATAAATAAAATATATAATCTTCCTCTTTTATTGAATATAGTTTAGCTATGTAATATTACAAACAATATATTTATAAATATATAAATAAATGGATTAAATTATATTTCAAATGATAAATTAGATAGATAATAATAATAATTAGTATAATATAATATAATATAATATATATAAAAATAAATAAATAATACATATATTATAAATAATAATAAATATATATATATATAATAATAAATAAAAAAATATATATATATATATAATATATAATATATATATATTATTAAATATATAATATATATATAATATTATCATATGAAATATTAATTAAAATTTTAAACTAGATATAATTGATGATCTTAATTGGTGGAAAGGGAAATATTCAAAAATCAAATATTGAATCTTATTAGTGGAATTCTTAAGATACATGGTATAATGATTGGCAAAAGTAGTAGAGCAGTCACTAATAAAGGTGAAATAAAACACTATAGATTAATTATCAGCCTATACTACTTTCTAATACGTACGGAAGCTTTAAAGATCATTAATAATTGACAAGCCATTAAAAAAAAAAGAATATGCAGATTAAGTTAACCAACCTCAATTACATCAGTTTATATATTCACGAGAGATTAAACAAAAATGTAAATATTATAGCAAAATTTGCCAATACACTACTAGAAATACAAAGACCACAAAATAAATATAACATAACTAAAATTCAATCACCTTTTAGTTACTCTGTTTTACGTACCTGACTTTACTTCTATCCTAGGAAATTTGGTCAATGATAAAAAATGTCGAAGCATATTCTATTACAAATTATTCAAATACTCATAAAAAAATTCTTATATAGGGATAATAAATTAACGTCCATCACTTATTTCAACATCTATTGTATTAAAAGATTTTTTAGATAGCAATTCATTTTCATTTGTAGATTAAAACAATAAATAGATATTTATACAGGGAGATAAAAATATAATATAAAATATTTTTAAATTAATAAAATAAAAATAATAAATATAATAATAAGGATAAAAAAATATATAGGGAAAAAAAAAAATTATTACAACTAAATAGAAGCATACAAATTATTAATAAATACCATACCTGAAATTGCTCCATCCATGAATCTTCTTCAACATTTATTTGATCAATGTATTATCTTAAGGAAATTTACTTAACTGATACTTATTCTAAATGAGGTATTCATTCAACATAAAGTTAATTCAAACTTATTATATATAAGAATAATCAAAATTATCAAAATTTAAAATTCTCTAAAAAAATTTCAAAATAAACAAAATTTCCTATAAAAAAAATAAATTAAAATCCTAAAATATTTGCAATAAAGTATACACTCCTTTTAATAAGAACTACTCTGATATATAATATATAATATTAATATATATACCGTAATATTATATAAATATAATTAAATAAATATAAAAAAATAGTAACAAAAAATAAACTACTCATACCTATAGTACAACCATTAA
>JABUQX010047036.1:0-14172 GCA_015478945.1 Trachelipus rathkii
AGGCTTGAAGCTGTGCTGATTTGGATTTAGAAACTAGTTTTACAGATGGTTCATACTTTGAAAAATGTTTTAGTAGATATAAAATGTTAATGTTTAAAGTGCTGATTTAACAAAATCCTTTAAATGTTAAGTAAAACATATAAAATATTTAAAGACGTTCAGAATTAATTTAAAAAAATATTGCAGCAATAAATAAAAACTAATTTTTTCTCATTACCTTTTAGGATGTTGTCATTTTCTAGCATTTCTCGAGAATTAGGTTGGATTCGACCAAATTTCAATAATACTGGGGACTACAAGGTAAAAGAAAGCAGACATCCACTTTATGAAGTGTGCAACCCAATATTCGTGTCAAATGACATTGATGGCTAGATACAGAGTGATGAAACCTATTTAAACATTAAGTTACAATAAACCGTAAACATAAAATTTGGAACTTTTTTTCATAATATTTCATTCAATTTTTAATTTTATAAGAACACATACAAGGATTTACAGAAGAAAATCTACAACAGAGTACGAAGCAATGGTGCCTAAGGTTATAACAAATGTTGAAATGAGGCACTCCAAGCGGCAATACAGGCCCTCTATTCTGCGACGCATTTGATTGGCGACACGTTCAAATATACCGTGTGCCGAATTGTGTCACAAGATGCGATTATGCGAGCCTTAATTCTTCGGGACTTTCAACTGTTGCTAAATAAATCAATTGTTTTCAGGTGACCCACAATATATAAATCCAATGCTTTAGGTCTGAGACCGCGGATTGCAAGGGGTGTACCTCCTCACCTAAATCCAACGGCTGTGATATACAGCTTTCAATCGTTACGAAGCAACTCAAAATCTATAAATGAGACTGGAGCCGGCCGTCGATGCATGATAAGGCATTTTCGATGCTTAATTGTAGTGGGACGTCTTCTAGTAGTGCCATGAGTCATGTTCAAGAATATTTGGCGATAAACGGTCCTCCAGTGAGCCGTATCTGCGTAAATAAGAATGGACCTTATCAAATGGTGGCGCCAACAATTCCCGGCCCATGCATTAAATGAACACTGGTGTTTATGGGGGAGCTTCTCCTACTATTTCGATGTGTGGTTCTCTATTAGCCATATGTGGATTGTGGTGAAAGTTGAATATGGCCGTCGTCAGCAAAAATTTGCCGTCATCGGTGAAACTCACACACTCTGCTGAAAAATTGTGAGATTTTGTCTGAGCAATTTTTCCTGTTGGCATCCATGGAAGCACACAAAGCTACTGCTTGCAGAAATCTGTTAGCTTCACACTAGTGTTGCACTCGTTTGGACACTGCTGATCAAGGGTACAGAAGTTGATTTGTTCAATACCACCCTGAACAACTGTCGAATCGACTTTACAATGTAGTGCTTAGCGCAATCTTTCTGGTAATTCGTTGTAGGACTGTCTCAGCTTCTAGGAACCTGTTCTTTGACCCATCTGGGTGATACAGTGCGAGTCGCCCGTTTCCACATATAGTAAGTATCTTTTTAAACCTTCCTTTTCTCTAAGACGTTGATGATGACGTGCAAAACATAGTATGATGCGCGATGACACGATTAGGGTACATTTCTTCACTCACACGAACGGCATGCTGCTATGAATTACCCGATTATCTAAGATAGTAAACAAATGCATATCGCCACAATTCGCACCTATTTTTGTAATTACATTTTGAAATATGAGCAACACTGTAACACACGAATGTGGACGCGACAATATCGACGGACTAGTATATGAATAAACTGACGCGAGAGTAGCGGAACTAGTCACACTTGGATTCTTTGAGGACTCTTCAACTCTTATATTTGTGCTTATTAATTAAAGGTGAGTATGTAGCGCACGGGACGGGCAATGGAATATTTCAGATATGTCCCACATAAGTTTCATCACCTGTATCTTGGAAACGAGGCGTTTTTGAACTGTTTAATGAAATGTTTATTGACACATATTATCTTATATTTATACAAGGGAATATCATACTAAAATTTTTTCGCAATATTAAGGATAACACCCTATAATATATATCGTATATATATATATATATATAATAGGTATAATAATATCAATATAGGTTATATATAAAGTATATTATATATACTCATACTATTTTGCTCAATTTAAGATATGTAGATTACTGTACTGTAATATATAAACTAGTAATTATAGTATATATATAATTAATAGTATATATATATATATAAGTTATATAATAATTTTTCTTAGAGATGGCCTGATAAATTCAGAGTAGGGTAGAGTTGGCTTCGGCTTCGGCTTCGGAGGTCGGAGTATGGAGCAGAATGCTAATAAATTTTTCTCCTATCTCCTAGTAGCCTGAAACTGAAGATTTGCGGAAACAGCTCCAAAGCCTGGGGTAGTTGGTTCTTTGAGATGAGCAATTAACTGCAATCACGGTGGGTTTAACTATTAGTGATTAAACCATAACCTACCAATGTATATTAAATTATTATATAGTGCAGTTGCGTTTCTGCTTAGCCTCTGTATGGTTTACATATGTATATTTAGCATATATATTATATATGTAGTACAAAGATAAATTGGGGTAATGTTTTCAATATATTTTTACATATATGTATATATAGTATATATAATATATATTATATATATATATATAATATATATATATATTATATATCAATTATGTCTGTGTGTAACGTCAGCTTTTAGTTGTCCTGCCATGTATAGATATATAAGTGTATTTTAAAGCATACATGAGAGAACATAAAAAAGCGACAAACAACTACTGAGAATGAGCATAACTGCCAGTCACGGAGTAAAAGGCTTTTAACATTAAAAATAGCAAATGTAAAATAAAATTAAGTTTCTCCATAAAAATTATGTATTGAGTTGTAAGGTATTGTTTGCAATAATAATAGTTACATCGGAACTCATCCATTGAATTGAACTTCTTTATAGTTCGATCAAACACTTATAAACTTTCCTATTATAAAAAAATTGAGCTCCCACTCTAAATTTTATTATCGGCAAATCGCCATCAAACTGAAGAGATGTCCGATACAGGACTGAAAGCTATTTGACTCATAAAGCGTTTGTTTTGTTAGCGATTTATTCCCCACAAAAATCTTTCAGAATACTTTGATCTTATCACAAATATCTCCGATTGATTAAAACTATGATAAAAATTTGCTTTACCACAGAGAAATAAAACTAGCTAAATAATGGCAAAGAATTTTTGAAAAATTCCAACCTATGTACAAATAAGAAAAAATTATGCGAATAAAAATGATAAAATTGATTTATTCTCAAAGGGTGTTACGTAAGATATAACATAAAAACTACGTTTCACAGTAAGTAAGACTAATTTTTTTACTAATATATATATATATAAAATCCAGGATGTAGTATACAGTCTAATAAGTATATATAATATATATATAGTAGTACTATATATATATATATTATATTATAGATATATATAATATATAGAGAGATATATAATATACTACTATATATAATATATTGATGGTTATTGAAGTTTATTTACAGTGTCCCTTTTTTAGACAGAGCATGAAACTTTATGAGAAAACAATTCAACTTTGATGGAACAAAAATCTCCAACTTGAACATGATTATTCGCTTTCTTGTGGCCAATGAAGGTTTTGAAAAGATAATTTGTAGTTTTTATTAATCTAAGTGTTGCATAAGTTATTTACAAGTTATTTACAGGAGAGGCGAAAAAGCATTTGAGGAAAATAAACTAATTAAAAGGTTGATTAGATATATTTTATAACTGAATATTTCTAGAAGAGAACTTGAAAATTTGGAATAAAGTGTCAATTTACCATCAACACTGTCACTCTTAACAAATTACAATCTGAAGCTGTACTATGAATGATAAGTGCAATAAAGATATGGTAACTTAAAATGATATATATATATATATTGTACATTTTGTTTTGAAATTCCGTAATACCAATATGTGTTTAAATATTTCAGAATTTTTTATCTAATGGAAAAATACTTTTGGCCGCAATCTATTTTTTATATACGATTATATATCTGCATAAAAAATTTCTCAAGTCAACATTTAAATGATTAAATTTTGTTAAAAAATATTACCTCTACAAAATTTTTTGCTCTTTGTATCGATGCTTTGAAATCTACAGAGTGGAATAAAGTTGTTTTTTTTCTGTTTCAAAACTACATAGCAGAATTTTCATCGAAGTCAGATCACGTTGACCAAGAACACATCTAGATACATATTTTTAGTTTCCCCTTTTAAGGATCAAATGGATCTTATTCGTGCAAAAATTCCAGTTCCAGAATCGAAACCAACCTACATGTTTAACAATTCAGATTATAATCGTCTCATTGGAATTTTGAAACTATAAAATTATTTTGCAAAATTATTTTAACATTTTATATTTTTATATTTAAAATTATTATTATTATTATTATTATTATTATTATTATTATTATTATTATTATATTCTTTAGTCTTTAATTATTTTTATTATTCTTATTATTATTATTATTATTATTATTTATTATTATTATTATATTATTTCTTCTTTTTACCTTCTATTTATTATCATTATTTAGTCATTATAATTTTATTTAAATCCTATTTTCACTTTTCACTATTAATTTATTACTATTAGTTGTTTTATTAATTATTATTCAATATTGCAAGCACATACAAATTTTGTCTGTATTAAATACTGCTGGCTCGAATGAAACTACTGTGTTTCTTATCTAGATAGATTTATTTAGTAATGTAGGATCTACTTTATATATTGTAAAAAATTTAAATGTTATGTTCATTACTTAAAGTAAAGTTTTTGATACTGAATTTATTTCACTGTCCAACAATGAAATTGTTTCGGGTTCATATAATTATGTTATTCTTGATGTATTTCCACCTGCTGAATTCAAAAATCACCATAAAAATCACCGATTAGCTCTTGCCTATCTGCATATATAAAATTTTTTAGTCTAGCATTTGTAGTGATAGGGAAATTTGTTTTTTAGGGAGATGTTGTCACAGGGTTGGTGGAGTCGTTTCAACATTTTCCGACTGCCATATTCTTTGAATTCACTCCCATTCAAAATTGACTGATCCGCACTTCCGACTTCCGACTCCGATCCGACTCCGACTCCTAAATTACCGACTCCGATAACGACTCCGACTCCTAATCCACCTTCTAAATTACTCATCACCTCCGACTCTACTCCGACTCTACTCCAACAATATAAATTACCATGACTCAACTTCATCACTACATCAGGAAAATTTTAGACTCCAAATCCATCCAGCTGAAAAGTGAAAACTTCATGGATTTAATTAATTTACCATTCCATTTCCATAAAAGTAAAAAAAAAAAAAAAAAAAGGAAAATGGAACATTTTTGCTTAACTTATACCTACAACTATACATACACATGTGACGCGGTCTTGCAACGCAAACCAGTTATTGTCCTTCTAGATTGTATGGTGTATTAGAATTAACGCATATATTAAGAAATTACGAATCATCACCAGCAATTTAATTTCATCAGCCATACAGATTTTTAAAGAGCTATTTACAATAAGGTAATACTAGCTACATGTGAAACAGTCTATGACTAAACACGTATTAGGAATTCAACTTTGTTTATATTTTTTTATTTATTTTTTTTTTTTTTGATACATGATCCACCACTCAAGGGCAGGGCCCCTTTCAAAAGGAGGGGTTTTGCAAACAAAATTAAATACAAAAATGAAGAGAGAGAGAGAGAGAGAGAGAGAGGAAAAAAGAAAAATTTGAACTAATGCGAAAGTAAACCCACCTGAACTTGCCGTAACGCCAACTTCCCCAAATGTGCGCCAGACGCCGGGAACATCTTAAATAAAGGCACAGATATGAATATTGCAGGGAAAATAGAAGAAGGGAATGAAGTTCACATAATACGATGTTGACTAAAGAGAGACACGAGAAACGAGTGCACTCCTGTGATGTCCAATATTCACACAATTTTTCATGTGAAAGAAAGACAAGGCACCTCTTTTAACCGCTACCGAGGCGGGACGCAGTGGTGGAGAAATGCGAGAGGTCAATTCTCTGGAGCACCTGCCGTGTAATACCTATAGAAAAGATATAGGGCACTATCATCTTGCAGAGAAAGAGGGTCAAAGAGAGTCAAAAAAGTAATGGACAGTTTATGAAGCCTCTAGCTAGCTTTCACTCTATCCAAAAGGTGGGTTGGAACTGGATCCACCCCAAAAGTGAAGAACAGTGTTCCATACAGGAGCCAAATAAAGACCTTATATAACCTACGGAGCATCTTGAGTCAAGAAGAAAAAAATATCATCGCAATTGAACAGAATTCCCAGCTTCTTTTGAGGCAATTTTTTCAGCAACCAATGTGTTAAGAGGTCTCCACGACAACTCATTAATTATTTTACGGTGCCGAGATATGTTGCCTTATTTTGGTTGTACAGGTGAAGTACATTAGATGCCGTCAAGGGATAGGAACATGTGGAAGGTGTTTTTAGAGAGGGAGATATGAAGATATATATTTCAAAAGAGTTGAATTTCACAAGATTGCGGTTACAACACTGAGTGGTGCATCATTAATGAAATAACATTTCAAATTTCTTATCAGTAATCAAATAATAATAAGTGATTTCGTGGATTTTTTTTTTCTTTTTAATTTTTAACTTCCTATTATATATGTTACATAAATAATACATATTGATATATAGTTAATTATATATATAATTATATATATATATAATATAGTAGTAATATACCATTAAAAGGAGTCTCGTTATACTAAATATAAATAGTAATATTACTTATCAAAAATATGACATAGCTATATATATTAGAATATATAGTATATATATTATTAGTAATATATAAATAGTATAATAATACTAATAGTATTTGATTTAATATATTATATATATAATATGATATATATATATGATATATTATCTAATATAAATATATATATATTATATCTATATATAGCGCCACTCACGAATATCAGGTGTATAATGCTCAATCACTAATGAGTTGGGATGCCGAGTTCATGTGATATCTACTATATCCTTATTTAGCGATATGCGTCGAGACGAGAGGTACGTTACGTACGAGCGCCTAGGCTCATGACGGACGTAAAGATCTTATTATTTTTTACCAAATGGAACAGATTCTGAACGAATGTATTATATTAGAGGGAGTGTGAGAGTGTGTGTGAAGATGGTGTTATTTCTGTGCGTGAGTATATTATCACTCTATGTAGTACCACTAGAGCGAGTGTCATACCAAGTCATCGGCGGCAGCGTTCACGGTCATCACGTGTGACTATATGTGGAGTAAGTGTGAGCTAATTCGGAGTGTGAGTGAGCGTAGGCTAGTACTATTTATGAAACAGTGGCTCTCGACTCCATCGTGGGCTTATTTGTTACCGAGGTGTGAGTATTGAGGCGAGATCGAGCGGTCGATCGTTTCGAGGTCTGAGAGTATTAGTTAGTAGGTTAGTTATTTTTTTAATTGATAGTAGAATGTGTGAATATATATACCACGGTGGAGAGAGATTTCAATGCGTGAAAGAATGTCTGAGGTTTATTTGTTAAAAAAAATAAACTCGTTGAGTGCGATGGAGCGTCACTCCGAAACTTACTCAGAGGACGTATATAAATTATATTAGAGTGAGACGAGTACCTCACGAACATCGGACAGCTATATATAGAGTACTTATAGTTGAGCAGAGTGAGATGATAAGTTATAAAGGACAATATTATGTAAAGATACGATATTTCGGAATGACAGGATATTAGGATATACAATATAATATTATAAATATAGTATATATATATAAAAATAAGGTAGTAGTGGTATATATATATATACGCTACTAAATCTGTATAATATATATATATAATCTAATATTAATATATATATGAGTGTAATGTTTATATATAATATATATATTAGTTATAGTATAATATTATTAATAAGTATAATATATATTATATATTCTGAATAAATTAATTACATTTTATTCGCGTGAGTTCTAATGTTAAGGTATCTAATTTCTTATATTATTTATTATATCTTCATTTACTTCACTTTCTTACTATTATATTAAGTATTTAGTTAATTATATCAGTAATATATACATCTTAATAGAAAGTGTACTAGTATATTTTAGCTGAGTATTAAGCACTACTATAATGATATATATGATATTATGGGCAGAGCCCCTAATCTAGGAGTAGGTGATTGTTCTCAGATTGAACAAATTCAAGAACACCTCAAGCAAGAGAATAGACTTCACACACACATAATCATGAATGTGATATACTATAATATACGAGTGACTAGTTAATATAACTATATAGAATCGATATCAATTATATATAAATATTATTATAGTTATATATACTAAGTGCAATCACGGGCTATATTAGTATCTATATATAATATAGTATATGTAACAGTCACGGAGCTATATATATATATATATCAGTTATATATGACGTAGTAAGGGAGTGATTCCGTTGACACCAGAATGACCTTGACCTAGTCTGGATTCGGTGAATTAAGTTCATCGTGAGACAACTCACACTACTGAGCTTTGGACTGAACCTTGAACCTTTTTTGGCACTTGACCTTGGACCGAGTGAGAGAAGTGTGACGATCAACCCTTGTGTGTGTAACCTCACCACAATTTTCAATTCACATTGGTGGCGATTGTGATACTACTTTTTCTTCTTTCGAAGCACCTACCCGGACGCATTTTGAGAGTGCTATTTGTGATCCTATTGAGATCTTGCTTGACCCATTAGGGTTTTAATTTTGGGGCAGCCCCGATTCAGCCGGGAAGTTCTCATTTGTGTGAGTACTACATAAATCACGGTAAGATTAAATCCAATTATTTATTTTTGGTGCTCTCTGAAACATTTATTTAGTTGACTTTTCTTCAAATTAAAAACAAAGCAATTAATTATTATATTTGTTGTTGTTATCCTGCTCCCTTGTTAATTAAAATAGATTTTAATTTTGTTGAACTTTGATAAAATTTTTGTATTTGTAATTTCTTTTTCTAAAAGTTTTTGCACAGATCTTAAATTTTTCTCTCGAGAAAACCGTTTCCTTTCCCAGCACCCGCAAAGTTTTTTCCAATAAGTTTTATTCTCTTGTGTTTCCTGGTCTAGTTCTAGAATTTCACTCTACAAAATCTTCTTTTTACTTTTTTACACTCGTCTTTTCAATGCGTCCGTCTCAACCGCAGTCCGGCTCTAATATATATAATATTTATATTATACACCAACAAATTAAGTTATTCGCAAGACACGCTCATGCATTTTCAAGGAGAATTTTTGTATTTCAGAAATAAATAGTTGTTAATTACTTATTAAATATATATATATAATTATTAGATATAGGCATATAGTTATCTATATATAGTATATAATAGTAGGTACCGGGCTCCTAGGTTATGAGTAGGTGATATATATGACTCATAGGAGTTGTCCGGATCGTTTGCAATTTCTTTGTAACCCAAATTATTATTAATTAAAAATGAAATTTGAAGCAAACTTGTTGTCACTTTGATACATAAAAAATTTGATGAAGTTTTTCTAACGTCGGTGATGTCTCCATCTTTCTTTTAATTCTGAATTTAATAAACTATTCTGGATAAATATGATGATGAGATTTTGTCGATGTTTCGGGAAACAGTAATTCCCATCTTCAGGACAAACATACAACATGGTAATAATTTTTTAAAGGTAACTTGTTTGTAAGATGACAGTTTGAAGTCTTATATTATTAGGGCACTATTAATGGAGATCTCACAGAAATTTAATAACTACATTAGCGGGAGTTTGCACATAGAGATTTTCATATTGAGCACTGTGCACAGTTTTGCATGTGAAGGAGGCGGATCCCGTATCGTTATTATATTTTGATTGTGTGTGAAACAAACTGTGCTGTGTGAATTGATTCTTTATTAAACTTTTTTCATGGGATGATTTTCAGTGAGGCCATGGTTCATCAATTGTTGGAGGGGGGGGTGGGGATGTGATAGTATGCACCGTTCTAGCCGAGCAGTTCCTCTATGTTCCATTTGCTACTGCAGCCCTGTAACAGGGAGTTTGGCGACCTGAGTTGTGCTGAAACCAACATAAGGCTGTCTGTGCAAGCACCACAGGAATATTTATTATAAGCTGACTGAAGAACTCGCAAGGGAGCAGGTAGTAGTGTCTTTATGAGACAAAGTAGGCCTTGCGTCTTCCTCAGAACGAAGTTGGGGATCGAAGGACAAAAAATAAATTTCAAATGGGGATAGCAATTTGTCACCAGAGATTGCTCTTAAGTAGTTTCACTCTTTTATTTTGACCATGCAATGGGGTGGCGTTAGACAAGGACCTGTTTAACACTATAAAAATGGCTGTTTTGTGTTACGGACAAGAGTAACGGTTGTCAATTGAATAAGATCGGTTCCAAAATCTTTCTAATTAACCCTGTTATACGGAATTAATGAAGAGTGAGGTAGAGATTTCTGAGTTGAAAATCCTCTTCTAGTTATGGAAAGGAGCGGGTTCTTTTTGAAAGTTCTTGATAATTGAGTTTATGTTAGAATGGAAAGGCTTCCTGTTCAGATCACTGTTTTTATAATAATTACATTCATTAAATCATATTCATTTTCTGAAGAAATTTTGAGACAAGTTGGTGAAAGTAGGTTTTCTGTAGATGCTTGTGATTGTAATCAGAAAGATTTTTTTTTGTGATTGAAGGATTTCGAGGAAAGGTAAGTTATTGTTGGATTCTTTCTTTAGTGAAATTTAAATATTAGGCTAGTTTGTTTATTAAACAGTTTTAGTGATTTCAACCAGTTCGAAAGTAGGAACAGCATTTGAAACATTAGTAAGATATTTTGATTTATTATGGGGGAAGCTTTGTATAGACAGATGGACTGGTAATGTTTTAGATAGGCGTTCGCTAAAATAGCACTGAGAGGAGATCCCATTGCCAAAGAATCAATTTGTGAATAAAGTTGGCTATCGAAAAAGAAACAAGTATCAGAAGTAGCTAGGGTCAGAAGTTCTTTGAATTCGGATTTGGAGAGATTTAGAAAAGTGCATTGGGTACTAAAAATATTGTTTAAATTAATGTCAATGGCTTCAGTTGTGGGGATGGTAGTATACAATGACTAGATGTCAAAGCTAGACATATAGAAATTATATAGCTTACTGATAGAGGCGAGCCAAGATTTAAATGCGTAAGAATTTTGTATGGAGTATTCGTTGGAACTAAAAGGTATCAGAAAATAACCAAGAACTTAGCTAGATTGTAGTTATAGGTATTACAGGAAGCTAGAATTGGCATCATAGGAATATTATGTTCATGCACTTTGGGGAGTCCATAGAGAGTACCAGGGGCAGAGCCTCTAGAAGAGCAGGAGTCATATTGTGATTTATTTAATTTATTGTTATTATAAAATTTGCGGAGGCAGCGATTGATTTTGTCTTCTAAGTTAAGAGACAGTTTGAGGATCTTTCGTTATTGAAGTAAATTTAGTGTTGTCAGATAAAATACTTTTCATTTTATTAACGTAATCGGTCCTATTTAGAATGACAACACCGTTTCCCTTGTCAGGTTTACAAATGGAAATTGACCTGTCATCCTTAAATGATTTAAGAATCTAAATATCAGATTTGGAGATTAAATATGAAAACAATTTGTGGAGTTTAAAGTTCCAATAATATTTCTGTACAATATGGCTAATTTTTCATTGGATCGCATTAAAATCAGTTTTATAAATAATGTGAGATTTTAGATTGTAAAGTAGTTTTTCAAAGGAAAGTTGATAGTTTATACGGTAAATATTAAAATTTGGTAAATGAAAGTTTAAACCTAGTGATAGGATTCTTTTTTCCTTAGAGGAAAGAATCTTGTTAGAAAAATTGAAAATAACTTAGTCAGGTGTGATAAGGGGGCTTCAAATTTTAAATTAAATTTATTAAACTTATGATCATGAGTATATTAAAATAAAACTTTTTTGATAACTTATTTGTAATTTCATATATACTCATAATATTAACTAAATCAATGGTATCAAATGTACTAAAATATTCCTGTGGTGCTTGCACGAGCACCTATGTTGGCAGCACTCAGCGCCAACTCTCTGTCAGGGCTGATGAACATAGAGGCTGCTCAGCTAGAACCGGTGCATATTTTACATCCCCACCCCCCTCCAGCATTAGGAACCATAGCTTCACTAAAAATCATCCCATAAGTCTATCTCACTTTACAATTCTTTCACAAACCAACCAACAACTTGATCTGAAAATTTTAGAATCAATTCACATAGCCAGTCTTAAACCATCACTTAATAACGATAGCGGTCCGCTTCACCTGCAACTCACAGTATAATATCTCAACTATGTATGTGCAACTGTTCTAGTTATAAATTTTGTAATTATAATAGTGTTATAATATAGACTTCAACTGCCTTTTACCTACAAGTTACCTAAAACTTACCATATTTGTATGTTTGTCCTGAAGATGGGAATTACTATTTAGCTACCAAAACATCTACAAGATTTCATCATTTATCCAGAAATTTATTATATCCGATTTCACACATATAGTTTGTATGTAAATAAAAACCAAAACTCATCTAGTTTTTTTATTGTATCACCAAAAATTGTTCAGCAGCATTTTTTCCTGTTATCTATATTATAAAAACCACATTTCCAAAGAATATTTTCTATATAATATATATATATAGATATATATATATATATATATATATATATATATAGTATATATATATATATATTTTATAACTTATTTTTCGTTTAACAATATCTTTATAATATATAATTATATATATAAATATAATATATGAATATATATAAATAAGTATATCATATATCTTTTAAAAAATATAAATCATATTTTTAAAAATCCCCCCTTATATATATATATATCATATATATATATATATATATATATAATATATATATATATTATATATAAATTATATATATAAAGTAGTGATGCAGCGAACCGACGCAGCGTGGCAGGTCAAGCTATATTCCGTACAAGAACTAGTGAGCTGTATAGAGACGTTAGTGCAGAGTGTTCCTAGGAAATACTCAGGGAGAGTAGACATATCACAACATACTTAGACAGGTATGGGGGATGACAGCTCGAGAACACGTGAGCTAGAATATGTCAGAGTACGCGGAGACACTAGAGCAGTGATAATAGAGGAGCGCGGTCCAGCACCCGGAGGGTTGGCACACCTCGGGTAGAGAGTATCTGGCACTTACGCCCTGCTTGTCGGCGGTCGATGAGTGAGCGGAAGATTCAGGCCCTGAGAATGCGATCAGTTGCGCAGGGTCAGACAGACCGCAAAGTGCTAGTGAAACTGCCGACAGGACAACAGACCGTCAAAAGAAAAGGTCTAGCTGATAAAATTGTCTGTCTGTCCTGCACTCTGTTTGTTTGTATTATGATTTATTATTATCTATTTCTATTATTATTATTATTACGCCGAGAAGTGATCCCCGAAGGGGAATCACTTCTGAGTTGTTTTTTAAACCCTTCTGAGTCTCCTTCTGCGTGCCTTCAGCACTGCACATTGCAACTGCACCGTACCGCACCGCACTAGTACTTTTTTTAGCACAACTTGGCCTCCGATTATGATGGAATCGAGCTATCGCCTTACAAACTTGGTATATGATTATTGTGTGTGATAAACTGATCCCTGGCGAGTTTTGGTGACCGTAGGTCCACCCCTAAGGGGGTGTTGCCCCCCTTAACGCCAAGGTCAAACAGGTCAAATTCGTCCTGAAAAACATGTTAGGCTTAACGTGATCCACCCAGAGAGACCGCCTAAAATTTGGATGTGACTATATGATGGAGCGTAAATCTCGTCGCGAGACGAGGATTTACGTCCCTCTGCGTCCCCCCGTAAAGGGGGGGACGCTGCCCCCTCCTAAAAATTTAAAATAGATCTTAGAAGATTGAACTCGGAGACAGTGTAGAGAGTCGGAATCGGAGACAGGAGATGGAGCGGATTCGATTTCTGAGTCCAGCGCGACCCCACGGAGGGGGGTCCCTCCTTTGAAAAAACAGAAGGACAATGCCATCGATTCTCTCTCTTGATTTCC
>JABUQX010047037.1:0-2500 GCA_015478945.1 Trachelipus rathkii
AGCAGTCTCGATCTTCTCGACGCTTACCATTGTCTGGAAATCGAGGAAGAGACACAACCGCTGCTAGCCTTCCGCACTCCGCGAGGTCAGTATGCACCAACAAGACTCAATTTCGGATTGTCCAATGCACCCCCAGTGTTCGCAAGAACAATGGAAATGGTGTTGTCTCACCTCCTAGGTGACGCGTGTAGAGTCTTCTTGGACGATGTCTTAATACTTGGTGAAACGTTAAAAGAACATTTTGGTAACTTAGAAAAGGTTTTCCAATCTTTTAGAAAGAATAAGATGAAAATTAAACTTGCCAAATGTAAGTTTCTACGAAACAGCCTCCTTTTTCTGGGTTTTAAAATTTCCCAAGACGGAATTTCACCTGACCCCATAAAACTCCAGACTCTTACTACATTCAAACCCCCTACTAACGTAGCAGAAACTAGATCTTTACTTGGTTTCCTGAACTACTTTAATCATTTGATAGACTCCTACTCAGTCCTTGCCAAGCCTATAACAAAACTGCTACAAAAGAATGCAACATTTTTCTGGGGACCCGAGCAACAAAGAGCTTTTCTTATGATAAATTGTTACTCCAACCCCAATTAAGATTCCCTGATTACTCCAATGAATTCTATATCAAAACTGATGCCTCTAACCTAGGGCTCAGTGCTGTCCTATACCAATTAGACGAGAATGGCAAAGAGAAGCCATTATCCTTCATTTCCAGAGCACTAAACAAATCCGAGGCTAATTACAAAACTATTGAACAAGAAGCATTGGCAATAGTCTTTGCGTTGCAAAAATTTAAGAATGCGGTATTCGGTTATCCGCTTACAATTATCACGGATAACCAACCGTTGATTCACCTCATACGTCATAAACAACTTACAGGACGTTTAGAAAGATGGAATTTATTCATAGCACATTTTAATCCAACGATTATTTACAAACAAGGCAAACTAAATATTATTCCTGACTATTTAAGTCGAAATCCTCCTACTTGCTCCTATCCTTTTGCACAAAATACCGTACTCCTTACTGGAACTATCCCTTTGACTAAAGAAAATATAGTAAATGAACAAAAGATATGTAAACGTCTTAAAACTCTCTCTATGAATATGCAAAACCCATCATTTCTCATAACAAACCACTTTCAGAACAAGACACTCTTGCTGACACTTACCCCCATGTTTTAATCGATGACATTTTACATTATGCAACACAGTCTGGACGTTTCCTTATCCAAGTCCCAGACACATTATTCCACTCCGTCATCGAACACTCCCATGCCTCCTTAGCAGCGGGACACTGCGGAACGCAGAGAACCGAATTTCGAATTCGAGAAAGATACATTTTCCCCAAATTACACACACTTACCAATGATTATTGTACTACATGTCCTTCCTGCCAAAACATTAAAGGAAATACTCCCAAAAACGCCCCCATAAAAGCATACCCCTCCCCTATGAACCTTTTTCCAGAGTCCACCTAGATATTTTAGGACCTTTACCACAATGCAAAATTACACAATGTAAATACATCCTTTGCATGAAAGACTCTCTAACTAGGTATGTTGAACTTGTCCCCTTAAAACAACATACTACCAAAGACATTGAACAGGCTATCCTAGAAAGGATAATCTGTCGCCATTCTACTCCGGAGGTAATTATTTCCGATCGGGCACCGGAGCTGACCTCCCAACTTTTTAAAGAGATATGTGCCCAATGGCGTATTAAGGCAGTAAACATAGTTGTGCGACATGCCCAGAGTAATGCATTGGTTGAAAAAGAAAATCATAAGATAAGCAATTATCTACGACACTATGTCAATACCAATCATAACGACTGGGGTCAATACATCCCATTCACACAAACTGCCATAAACTCAACCTACCATTCCGCAATTGGTACTTCCCCACACTTTCTCCTTTACACATATAATAAACGACTCCCTTGGGATCTGAAAAACTATTCCTCCCCTTTTACTTCTATACAACCACCCCGTAAGCACATAAATGACTATGTTGATGAAATAGCCGAGCGAGCCCACTTAATTAGAGACCAAGCTCGAGAACATTTACAAGCAGAAACAGAAAAGCAAATCCTAAAACAACTACCAAAATCTTGTACAAATGAAAATAGGCAATTTAGTTCACATCTTGAACGTCCTAAAGCCTAAACAATCCCCCAAACTTGCCCAGAAATGGACAGGTCCTTATAGAATCCAACAGTTTGTTCCTTATAACAAACTGTTACTTCAATGTCTCGACTCTTCGAAATCTTTCATTGTCCACAGGGATAATGTAAAAATATCGAAAGTTACAGATAATTTCCAACCCCTTTCCCACCAACAACCCCACGGCGACCTACATACAAAAACAAGACCACCTCCAAAGCAAATACAACATATTACAATTCCCCAACAAACCATACGAAACATACCACATACTATATACGCCCCACCAAACACAATATTCCCAACACAAACCCAACAACGACCACAAAGTCAA
>JABUQX010047037.1:10000-47371 GCA_015478945.1 Trachelipus rathkii
AACGGGGGGTAAAACAGTTAAGTGGACCTCAGAGTGTCAACATGCTTTTGAGGAATTAAAACTGGCCCTGGTAAACCCCTGTTTGTTAGGATTTCCAGATTACGACTCCACTGCATCTCCAATGGAACTTCATGTCGACGCCTCCGACATTGGCACCGGGGCGTGTCTCTCGCAAATACAGAATGATGAACGACCAAAAATAGCTTTCATATCTATGACCTTTAACGGTGCTCAGAGGAACTACGGAGTCATAGATAAAGAGCTAACAGCTTTACGATGGGCAGTAAAGTCTTTGAGACCTTTTCTGCGGGGAGTCAAGTTCATCATCTTTACTGATCACATGCCTCTGATTTACTTACAGAACATGAGTCTAGTCGATGGTCGACTAGCACGCACCATGGAGGAGTTAAACAAATTCGACTTCGAAATTCGACACATTGCTGGCAAAAGCAATGTTGTAGCCGATGCCCTCTCTCGCTCACCTATTGATCCTTCGTCTGATTCTCCTCAGGATCCTGATCTTTCTGTACCACCTTCTGTGGATTTTATCCCTTCTGGATATTTCATCTTAGAAGTGGCGATTCCTTATACCGTTGTTTCTCCATGTTTCTCTATGGTTCATCTGATCAACATGGCGAACTGCGAACAGTTGTCATTGAAGAACTTCGGAAACGTCCACATAAATATCGGTTACAGGGCAGACACGTGCAAAAGAAATTACGACTTTTACAGCTTCCTGGACAATTGCCCATTCTAGAAGTTATTGATGCCTTCTGTGACCTTTTTAAGGTTATGGTGTGCGTCTACTATAACGACAAACATCTGAGTGTGGCTATGAGTGTAATCAGATAGGAAGCTTAAAAAGACACATGCTTACGCATCAAAATGTGTGTTCAGGGGTGCTGGGGGGCATGTGCGTCCGCAGAAAATTTTCCAGGGTGGGGCAAAGCTTATATATATATATATATATATATATATTATATATTATATATATTATATAATATACTATATATATATATATATATATATATATATAAATATATATATATTATATAGTATATATATAGATATATTGATATATATATATACATATATATATATATATATAATATATATATATATATAATATATTATATATATATTATATATATATTATATATAATATAAAAATAATATATATATATATATATATTATAATAATATATTATATAATATTATATATATATATATATATATATATATAAATATATATATATAAATATATATATATATATATATATATTATAATATATATATATCTGTTATAAAAAATTAGATCCGAATTCCAGGGGGCAAGGCCCTCTCGAATACGTACTCAATAGAAGAAGGAGTAGTTTGTTATAGACCGGTTAGCAGTTGACGGTTTTCAGTGTTTTCAAAAATGGTTACGGTTATCAGAATCTCAACAGTTCTTTTCTTCAATAGGACCTGCCGATGTTCACTGAACTGAACACTTGTTCTTGTGGTATTTCACTCCTTTCATCATCATTTTCCCGTTTTCCTTCATTCTTTCCTGGTTTCTGGGAATTCTGGGAGGGAATGGTCATATGGGGTTGCAGGGTGAAATTAGCGGAATGCGATGCGGATAATTCGCTGATGCGATGTGGATTAGCTGATGCAAATGCGGATGAGATAGCGGATGCGGATAAAGCTGATGCAATGCGGATAATTCGCTAATGCGGATACATGCACTCATCTCATTTCTTTTCATGTAAATTAGCTTCAGACATAATCATTACACAGTAGAATCTTTACATTCATCTCAGCCTCACTGAATACCAGCCTATAATTCTATCAGAACATGTTTGTTGGCTGTAGTATTTATTATTATTATTTTTAATTATAATATTTAATATATAACTGATATTTGTAAAATGTACATATTCCCCGATAGGTTAATCTTAAGTTTCATATTATCATTTACAACGCAGTTAACAGAGTTGAAGCTTGCCTTCGTGGTATTCAACTAAAATGATGATATAAGCCAACAACTTGTACGTTCTTTTTGCTATTCAACATTTTTTCAATTTTTGATACACAGACACTTATGTGCTTATTATAAATTTGTAAATATGTAAAAATAAATCATAAATGTAAAGAAATTCATAATGAATAGTTTTATTAGATACTTATATCAAAAGTTCATAAATGAAAATTTTTAAAAGTTTTAAAAGATATTAATTCAATTAAATCAGAAATTAATTAAATTAAATTAATTAAATATAATAATACATAAAAGCTGACTTGTAAATATTAAATTCTTAAATTTAAATTTTGTAGTAACGGAACAAGAAATTATTGTTATTATTTTATAACACCCTACACGGATAGGTGTATTCTTCTCCTTGCAGTATGAAGACTCTCTTAGCTGTCAGCACCAGCAAGTTGGAATTGCTCCGCCACGAGAGAAAACTGCTACGAGAAGAGTTCAACATTCATGTCAGGGTGGATTATAGCTCGGGGCGGACTATCCACGACTGTCCTTCCCGTGTTGAAACCCTCATGAAATCCGACGTAGACTTTATCCTTATATGGGCGCTTACACCCTTGGCTTGGCAGAAGAAATCCATCACGAATGGAGACAAAACAGCAACAGTATTTGAGCCAATAGTAAACTTTGCAGTCGGGGTTAACCAGTGTCATGGATAAGATTACCAAACTTGCAAAAAGAGAAATCCAAGGCATTAAAGTTTATCTTCATGATTCCTTCAGTTAAAGACATGTACATGTATGTCTTCTTTAACCAAAAACGTATACGAAGCATGTGGTCCAGCTTTTTGCCGATCATCTTAAATTGACGACGACTGCATGTCCCTCGTTAAGGGGAGCTTCTTATCCTCGTACACCCTACTTTTTGAAGTCAAGAAATGAATTTACATTTTTTATTTATTATCTAAGATTATTAGAAAAAAATTCTTCCTGAACATCATGGTGTAATTATTTTTAAAAAATTTAATAGTTTTTTAGATACATGAAAATTTATTTAGAAGAGGGTCGAACTAAAAAATTTCAATTTCAGTCAAAATTGTAATTCCAGGTCGGCTTAGGTTAAAAACAAGTTTTATTATAATTTATAGAAAATCTATTTTTTTTTATATTCTCACCTCCACCCATTCTTCGGATTTACTCAGTCAAATAAATGAGTCGAAACCGAGCCCGGAGCCGGAGCCGCAGCGGAGCGGAGACTGCTTGCTGGTGCCCGTTGCCGGAGCCAGGATCTGGGTATAAATTTTTTTCAAGAAATAATTTTTTAGAATGAAAATTTAATTCCAGAAACGTACAAAACAATTTCAAGTAGCTGCAGGAATCTTTAGTCAGATCAAGGAGCCGGCATCTTGCGAGACGGAGTGAAGTCCAGCAGCCGTGGCGGCAGCGGACCGGAGCCGGAGCCGTTCGAGTCCGGATCCGGAGCCGGGGAGCCAGCAGAGTATGAATTTTTCAAAAATATTTTTTTTGTGAAAAATTTATTGCAAGAAGACGTGCTGAACAGTTATCAAATAGTGCAGAAAACTTAGTCGATTCGAGCAGAAGCCGAATCATAACCGGTCCGGAAAGCCGGAATCCGGAGCCGGATTCCTGGGTATGAATATTTTCGTAAATATTTTTTTGGTGAAAATTTTTATTGTCAGAGGACGTGCCGAAACAATTTTCAAATAGTGCAGAAACCTTAGCCATATAAGGAGGGCCGAAGGTCAAGCCGGATCCGGATCCAGATCCGGATCCTGGGTACGAATTTCTTTCAGGAAATATTTTCTTTTTTAGGTGAAAAATTTATTTCCAAAGACGCATCGTGCTGAGCAATTGTTCAAATTAGTGTAGAAACATTGTCGATTCGGAGCCGAGCGAAGTCGCATCCGGAGCCCGTATCCGGCAGCCGTTATCGGAGCTGGATCCTGGTATGATTTTTTTCGGGAAATATTTTTTGTGTGAAAAATTTATTGTCAGAAGTACGTGCTGAACAATTTTAAAACAGTGCAGAAACCTTAGTCGAATCCGGAAGCCAAAGCTGAAGTCGGAGCCGGTCGGGTAAACCATTTCTCAGCTGTACCAATCGGATCCGGGTCATGGAGTATGACAATTTTCTTCAAAAATAATTTTTGAGGTAAAAAATTTATTTCAAAAAGACGTGCTGTTAACAATGTTCAAATAGTCTAGAACATTAGTTCGGTCCGGAGCGTATCCGATCGGATTTCCGAGCTGACCTGGTCTGAATTTTTTTCGGGAATATTTTTTGGTGAAAATTTATTGTCAGAAGACGTGCTAAACAATTTCAAATAGTGCAGACAACCTTTAGTCTGGTCCGGAACGAAGCTGAAGCGGAGCCGGAGCCGGAGCCTGAGGCCGGATCCTGGGTACGAATTTTCTTCAGAAATATTTTTTAGAGGAAAAATTTATTGTTCAACGAGACGTGGCTGAGCCAATGTTCAAATAGGTTTAGAAAATTAGTACGGATCCGGAGCCTTAGCCGAAGCCGAAGTCGGATCCGGAGCCGTATCGGAGGCGTATCCGGAGCCGTATCCGGAGCTGTATCCGGAGCCGGATCCTTGTTATGAATTTTTTTCGGGAAATATTATTTTTATGGTAAAAAATTTCTTGTCAAGACGTGCCGGACATTTTTCAAATAGTCATAAAACCTTGCTCGTAATAGCCGGAGCAGAAGCAGATGAGTCGGAGCCGGATCCCGGATCCGGATCCGAATCCGGATCACTGGGTTTTGAATTCTTCTTTCAGAAAATTAATTTTTTTAGGTGAAACATTATATTTCAAGAAGACGTGCCTGAACAATGTTCAAATAGTCTAGAAACATTAGTCTGCATCCGGAAGCCCGTAGCCGGAACTTGGATCCGCGAGCCTAGATCTCGGGTATGGAATTTTTTCGGAAATATTTTTTTGCTGAAAAATTATATTGTCAGGCAGACGTGGCCGAACAATCTTTCAAATAGTGCATGAAACCTTAGTCAGATCCGACGAAGCTGAAGTTCAGAGCCGGCATTGATCAGGATCCTGGTATGAATTTTCTTCAGAAAATATTTTTTTTAGGGTGAAAAATTTATCTTCAAGAAGATATGCTGCAGCATGTGCAAATAGTGTTAGAAACATTGTCCGGATTCGGAGCCGGAAGCCGAAAGTCGTAATCCGGCAGCGATATCCGGAAGCCGATCCTGAGTATGAATTTTTTTTCGGGAAATATTTTTTGGTTGAAAATTTATTTCAGAAGACGTGCCGACAATCTTCAAATAGTGCAGAAACCTTTAGTCGGATCCGGAGCCGATACCGAAGCCGGAGCCGATACCGAAGCCGGAGCAGAAGCCGAAGTCAGAGCCGGATGTGGATCCTGGGTATGAATTTTTTCAGAAAATTTTATCTTAGGTGAAAAATTTATCTCCAGAAGACGTGCTGAACAATTTTCAAATAGTTTAGAAACATTAGTCGAATCCGGAGGAAGTCGTATCCGGAGCTGTATCCGGAGCGATCCGGGAGTCCGGATCTGCTTATGAATTTTTATTTCGGAGAAATACATTTTTTGTTATAGGTGAAAAATTTATTGTCGGAAGACGTGCTGAACAATTTTAAAATAGTGTAGAAACATTAGTCGGATCCGGAGCCGAAGTCGGATCTAAAGCCGGATCCTTAGCCGGATCTTGGGTTAAATTTTTTTCGAAAAATATTTTTTAAGGTAAAAAATTTATTGCAGGGAGCGTCTTAACAATTTTCATAATAGTGCGAACCTTAGTCCGGATTCTGGAAGCCGAAGTGAAGTCGGTGCGGATCCGATTCCGGATCCTGGGTATGAATTTCTTTCCAAAGAAATTATGTTTTATAGGTTGTGAAAAATTTAATAGGAAGAAGGACGGCTGAAACAATTTTCAAATAGTACAGAAAAACCTTAGGTCGCATCCGGAGCCAAGCGACGTCGGAGTTTAACCGGCAGTCGGAGCCGGAGCCGGAGCCGGAGTATTAAAATTTTTCAAAAATATTTTTTTAAGTGAAAGTTTATTGCCAGAGGACGTGCTGAACAGTTATCAATAGTGCAGAAACTTTAGTCGGATCCGGATCTGGTAATAAATTTTCTTCAAGAAAAAATTTTTTAGGGGAAAAATTAATTGCCAGAAAAGGTGAGCTGAACAATTTCAAATAGTGTAGAAACATTAGTCTGATCCGGAGCCAAAGCCCGAAGTCGGATCTGGAGCCGGATCCTGGTATGAATTTATTTTAAAAAGAAATATTTTAGGTAAAAAAAATATATTGTCAACAAAGACTTACCTGTGAACAATTTCAAATAGGTACAGAAACCTTAGTTGATCCGGAGCCGATTGAAAGCCGGTAGTCAGTACTCGGATCCTCAGGTATGAAATTTTTCAAAAAATATTTTTAGGTGAAGAATTTATTGCCAGAAGAACGTGCTGAATAAATTTACAAATAAGTCAGAAACCTTAAGCTCGGAGCCGAAGCGAAGTCGCGAACCGGAGCCGCCGGAAACCGGAGGCCGGCATACCTGGTATAAATTTTTTTCATTAAATACTTTTTAGGAGAAAAATAATATTCGTCAGTGACGTGCTGAAATAATTTTCAAAATAGTGCAAAGTTCCTTAGTCGGATCCGGATTCCGGAAGTGCGAGGGAGCCGAGTATGAAATTTTTTTCGAAAAATATTTTTATTTGAAAAAAATTATTCACAAAAGAAAGTGACAATGTTAAAATAGTGCAAGAAGAAACCTTAGTCTGGAGCGGAGCCGGAGTTAGATTTGGGTATAAATTTTTCAAGAAATATTTTTAGGTGAAAATATATTACCAAAATGAACGTTGCTCAATCAATTTTCAAATGAGAAACTTAGCCGAGGTGAAGGACAACAACAATGACTAATTAGTAATTACAATTAGGTTAGGTATAATATATATATATATATATATATTATTATATATATATATATATTATATATATATATATCATATATAATATATATATATACTATATATATACGTATAATATATATAGCTAATATATTAGTCATACTATATATTATATGCTAGTCTATTAAATAGAAACATCTTCAGGAGGAGAAGGGCAGTTAAATCTTTTTGAAATTAGCACTAAATATCCTCAGCGTCGATAGTATGAATCATACGTCATACTCTCAAGCCATACCACGTGGGAAAGCACATTTCAAATGAGAATAAGCATAATTAAGGATAGCATATGCTAATTAAACGTCGATGTCACGAATATTTAACAATTAGAAAATAGTTTTTATAGATTTTCTGGAATTTGTTATAAATTTTTTTTTTATAAAATGAACATTTATATTAAGTTAATTTCGACCTTGTTCCTAGAAAAGAAGGCATCTCAGAAGAAGATTTTTGATCTATGGTTCGATATCACTGCTTAATTAAACTCGTACTTATTTAAATCATTAGGAGGGTGGTTGGATCACCCGCTGGGGCTTACTGGCATTCATGCTGCGGGTGTTCCTGGTTACATTAACAACCACCTAATCAAGAACGCCCGAAATGTGCAAAACATGCTTGTTGCGAAAATTGCTAATACATAAGACAAATAAAAAATTCACCCGCGCCAGTATTCGAACCGATCGACAACAGGTCGCCGTTAGACAATGTACAGAAGCTCATACCAACTGATCCGATCACACTTCCAGAAAAAGAAAGGCATATTCAAGAACAGTTTTCTAATCTCCTGCTTCGATATCCACTGCTTTGGAAACTTGTACTTATTTAAATCGAAAAGAGGGTGGTTGGAACACCTGCTGGGGCTACATGCCATTCTGCTTTGGGTGTTACTGGGTTACAGGAGTATCCAACCAAAGTCAAGATACGCCGAAAATGGGCACAACATGTTGTTGCGACAAATTTGCAAATAATTAAGACGAAGAAAAAAATTCACGTCGTGCCAGAACTCGAACCATCGACAACAAGCGTCGCCGTAGGACAATATACAGGAG
Organism: Trachelipus rathkii; assembly: GCA_015478945.1. NCBI lineage: Eukaryota > Metazoa > Arthropoda > Malacostraca > Isopoda > Trachelipodidae > Trachelipus > Trachelipus rathkii. The sequence goes on from JABUQX010047037.1 coordinate 17,997, forward strand.
GCTTTACCACTAGTCCGATCCGCCTTTTCCAAGACAAAGCAAGTGCCATATCGATCTTTTTTGTAATTTTACTGCTCCGATATTCACTGCTTTGAAAACTCGGTAATTATTAAATCGACAGTAGAGTGTTATAACAACCTGCGTGTGGGCTACATGGCATCTGCTTGGGTGCTCCTGAGTTACAGGACCAACCAACCAAAGTCAGGAACGCCGAAATGGGCACAACATGCCTTGTTCGCAATATTTGCAATAATAAGGACGAATATAAATTTCACTGCCCAGGACTCGATACCATCTCGACCAACAGCGTTCGCCGGTTAGACGAAATGTACAGGAAAGTTCGTGCTTCACTTGTCCTGGATCCACCTTCCCAGATAAAAAGATGGGCATCTGGAACCATTTTCTATATATATTGCTTCGAAATCACTGTTTTGAAACTCCTACTATTAGTTTTAAAGGGACAGGAGGGTGGTTGGAACACCTTGCTGGGGCTACATGGCATTTTGACTTGGGTATTTCTGGGTAACAAGAGCAACCATAATCAAAGTCAAAGAACGCCGAAATGGACACAACATGCTTGTTGCAACAAAATTGCTAAAATAAGACAAAAAAATTTCACTTGCGGAGCCAGGACTCGAACCATCGACAACAGCGTCGCCGTTAGACAATGTCCAGGAGACTCTACCACTAGCTCCGAATCCAACCTTCCCAGAAAAAGAAAGGCATATCGAACAGTTCTCTACATCTTAGCTCCTGCATACCACTGCTTTGAGAACTCGGTACTTATTTAAATCGAACAGGAGGGTGGTTGGGAAAACTGCTGAGGCTATCATGGCCTTCTGCCTTTGGGTGCTTTGGTGTTACAGGACAACCAAACAAAGTAAAAGTACGCGAATTATGGGCACAACAGTTGTTGTGTCAAATTTGCAATAATAAGAAGAATAAAAATATTCATGCGCCAGGAACTCGAACTATCGACACAGCGTCGCGTTATTAGGGACAATGTGCAATAGGCCTACCACTGTCCGATCCACTCTACCCAGAAAAAGAAGGCATCTCGGAAAACAGTTTTCTAATCTCCTGCTTTTCGATATCACTGCTTTGAAACTCGGTAGTTATTTAAATCCATAGGAAGGAGTGCTGGCAACCCTATTATATATATATATATATATTATATATTATATATATATATATATATATATAATATATATATATATATAAAAAATATTTATATATATATATATCCATACTATATATATATAATATATAATTTATATAAATATATAATATATATATATATATATATATAAATATATATATAATAATATATTATATATATAATAGTATATATATTATAAATATATATATATATAAGATATTATAAATATTAATTATATATATATATATATATATATTATATATATATATATATATATACTATACTATATAGTATATATATATATATAATATATATATATTTTATATAGTATAATTATATTATATATTATATATATTATAATATATTATATATAATATATTTAATATATTTTATTATATATATATATAAATATATATATATTAATATATAATATATAATATATATAATATATATATTATATATATATACTATATATATATATATATAATTAATATATATATATATATTATAATATATATATATATATATATATAATATATATATATATATATATATTATATATATAATATATTATGATATATAATATAAATATATTATTATATATATAATTTTATATATAATTACATATATATATATAATATATATAATATTAATATATATATATTATATATATATATATATATATATAATATATATAAAATATATATATAATATATATTATATATATATATATATATATATTAATTATATATATATTATATATATATATAATATATATGAGGATAAATATTTTTTTGCCGTCTGAAAAAAGAAATAATATTTCCAAATGTTTATTTTGCGGTTTTCTAGCACTTCATTTTTTTCTTACATAGATCACAAAAAAATTCATTAAAAAAACGAACAGTTTTTTTTTTCTTAAAATAGGAACAACTCGCATATAAAATCCTTAAACGACCTACGATTTATCTTAAATCTTCTTGTATGTATCGTAAGGTGGTCGTCACACGTGATGATCGATTTTTACTTCAAATAGATTCTTGAAAGTACTTCTTCAGAGATTGTCCAAAAAAACACTTTTTAGAAAAATAAATTTGGAAACTTTAAAAGTCTAAAATGATTTATTCTACACAAAAAAGGAGGTATATTAGTGAAAAAGCATTGAATCATATGAATAATTAAAGATTCTGTATCTGCCATTTTTTGTGGTGGTTTTTTGTTGTGAAAAGCTCGGAAAAAAAAAAAAAAAAATTCCCCAAAAAATATATAAAGATAAATAGTTGTCCATCAAAAAAAACATTTCTCTTTTATCGGTTCGAAGAAATGTATTTTGAGGATAAAGTCTCCCCTTAATGAGAGAACACTCCATTCGTTTTTTTATCCGTTTTGAAGATTTGGCATATTTCCTAGGATATAAGTGGAACAGAATTGTTTAAAACCACCTTTCGCAAGATAGTGAGGATTTTTAATACTAACTATATGGAAAAAAGCGACCAACCGAGTATAAAAAACACCCCTCCATTACCTGATACATTCAAAAAGAGAGCAGTTGTACCTTGCAAACTCCGATGCTCTTCCGTTTTGGGTTACATAGCTAACGCTTGTTCCTAGAACAAATTTCTGCGGAATACAAAGGGCATTCTTTACTTCTCACGCTCTTTCCCGTCCACGGCCTTCTGATCGCCGTGACGTTCGCTCACGAACCAGCCGTCGACCATCTACAATAACCAGAAGTGAAGAAAGGGAGCAGGTTCTCCAATCAGCAATCGAACCACCTCGGCCGTCAACTTCTCGAACGTTGACCAACATCGAGAGACTGTTGGGTGCGGCTCCTTTTACTGGACTGCTCCGTTAGCTTTTGTACCTCCACCTCAGTTGCCTCACTCCTCTACAGCTTATTAGACTCCTCATTTGGAATACCCATCAACCTTGAGTCATCAGTCCGACTATTCGTCTGTTCCATCGTCTACACCATTACCATACCATTCTCAGCTGGGTGTATCTGACCAGCAACAAGACGACCAACTCATGTTGGAAATGCGGATGGTGCTGGAAAAGTATGGTTATGGTTCCCTATCCGTTTTCCGACGATCTTCAATCCTGAAATCGCTATAAAAATTTATCGACGAAGAGGAACGCTTGCTTCAGTCACACATGCCGCGTTTTACTCATTAACAGACAACAGATTTCTGCTTTAGGTTTAGTTTTGTATATAGTTATCAGTTTTCAGTTTCTTTTGGTTTTCAGTTTGTGTGTATAATAGGGATGTAAACAGTCTTTCAGTTATATATCTTTATCAGTGCGTTCAATCCCATCTTTCACGCCGCTACCACTCATTACATTGTACAACAGATTTATGATTATAAGGCGAATTGAGGGGGGCCGTAATTTAGTGAGGGGGATGTTGGTTGCTGTCGCGCAGCTCAGATCCACCCTAATATATCCAGATCCACCCTAATATATACAGATTTACCCTAAATATTATTTTGGTGTATTTAATTATGTTATTTATTTATATGCCACTTATAAATAAGTAACCTGTTCTTTTCACCACCATTTTATTCACGGGGCCACTAGATGTTATTCGACGGGGTCACTAGATTCTTATTCACGGGGCCACTAGACCTCTATCCACGGGCCTACCCATCATTACTATTCAGGGCCTACCGTCTACCTCATTCTATTCGGGACATTTTTGAGTTCTCTTCAAGTGGGATTATCTTTTTCTCAAGCTTCGCGCGATGTATCATCAGAACCATCGAACATCAGTCACTCGGCAGAGCACTTCAAGGAGCAACCAAGTTAAGAGACCCAGTATCATTTCTCTATTTCCATCCTAATTTTTATACACCGACACTAACCTTCTTCGTTCCAGTAGTAATAACCCTACGTCTGGAACTCGAACTCGAAACTTAGATATTTATCGGTTGGTAACAAAACCTAAAGATGTCTGTCAGATTAGTTTATTCTCCCATAATTTGATTCAATAAACGTCACTTTTTAAAAACGTTTTGTTTTTATCCCCATTAACGACAATTTACTTCTGACGCTTGTCTATTCAAGGGGGACATCACTTCAAAGAGCGTTACATCACAGGAAGTTCATTATGGTTGCAGCGGGGAACGAATTTAGATTTTTCAGGATGAGCAATAATGCAGGTAACCGTTACGATAAAGTAGCGTTTCCGTGAGTAAAAGTGGCTGAGGTAGATAGATTAACCATTACACTTGGACTAACCTCTAACACTTCTCACTGTTTCACAGTAATAGATAGATAGTAGACATACTACCCGACTAATTTTTCTTTCTATCAGAATTAACCCACTAATCAATTAACTTCGACTGTCCTCTCTAGCTTACTGATTTTCGAGCTGTATTAGATTTTGACTTCAATTTCTAAATTTTATTGGGTGATTTGGGGACTCAGTAACAGTATTAATCCGGGATTTCTTTTAGTTCGGGCGCACCTTAGATCCCTAACTGGTTTAATTCGAGTGCACCCTCACTCTCCCCCACAATGTATTAATTGATTTAACATTAGCTATTTAGGGAAAACTTCGTTGCAAGGCATGTCTCAACTCAAGTTGTGAAAAAATAATCACGATATAAAAAAAAAAGTTAGCTCGTTCTTAAAAAATTTTTTATTATATTGTTCTTGTTGCAAAGCTGCATTCTGATACAAGAAAATAATATATATCATATATTATATATATATATATATATATATATCTATAATAATATATATATCATATATAATATATATATATATATTATAATATACATTATATATATATGTATATATATATAATATATATATATATACATTACTATTATATATATTATATATTATATATATATATTGATATATATATAATATAATATATTATAAATAATATATATAGTATATTTATAAAAAAGGCATTTGCTGAAGCAACTAACTTAATAGTATGTATGTATATATTATATATATATATATATATATACTATATAATAATAATAATATATATATATATTATATAATATATATATATATACGTTATATATATAGGCATATCGATATATATTTAAATAATCTACTCTTTGAGGTAGTTGGATGTAAATATGCGTAAACCCATTGGCATAAGTGAACAACTATACTTAAGATGAATTATTTGATACACTTGAACAACATATTTAAGGTTAAAACGAATGTTAAAAAATTCATTTCATCGAGTTTTATTATATATAATAATAATTGTATAAAGTTATCAAAACCTCTTCAGTGCTATATTAGCTATGTAATATATTGGCTGTAAAATCTAAAACCGTACTGAATAATTTTTCACATGAGTAAGTGAGTAGCAGATAGTGGTGGTAAGTTTCGTCGTTGGATTTATTTGTGGTATCCGCAAAAACCAACTTTGGAAAAATTAATGATTTGTTTGAAATTGACTGTACGAAATAGCATTATTTATTGTAAGTAGATGTATAGGAGGTGGGGAGGAGAAGGAAGAGAGAAAAAAAAATATTAGGATTAGGGTTATATTTGAGGATGTTTTTCGATAATATATTGTTCAGGTTTTGATGGTTGTGAGAGATGAGAGTGCGTGAAGTGTGATAAGAGTGGTCTAATTTTATGTTCCCCATTGCATATTGTTGATAATTGTGAATTGTGTATGGCCAATAGTTTCAATAATTTTCTTTTTTGATGGTGGAAGATGTTGATTAGGATTTGCATGGAATATGTTATCAGAGTGTTTGAATATGTGATCTGTGAGTAGGTTATGATGAAATTATTGATTATCGTTGTTGTAGATCGTATGAGTGTATTTTTTCCTTTGGTAAAGTTGTCTTGTTTCGCCTACTGTAATGTTTCATTGCAATGGTTGCATGGTTATTGGTATATAACCATTGTAGAGGTTCAGGGGGGTTTTGCGTGGGATGGATAGTTTTTTTAGAGGAAAGCATTGTGGAAGTAAGACGTGATGTTTTGGATGGTATGTAATATTTTTAAGGTTTTGTTGTGTTTTTCTTAACCAAACCCGATAATCATCCATGCCTTCACACATGACCAAACCATTTCAATTAGTACTTCGTTTTTTCTATTTAACTCCTTATCTTCACACCTTACACCCGCTAATACGTTTCATTACTCATTTTATCAATTCGTCTCACACCTAACACACCCTTGAGATGCCATCGACACATTTGTACTTAGATGAATACCTCTTATCCAGACATAGTTTCATACTGTTACATTAAACGCTGGTAACAACAATCCCTCATGCAAAACCCAAGCGCACTCAACACAGTCCTTTACATCCACCAAGAGATTTAATAGCACGAGCTACCTTCCTACATTACCACAACTATTCTTACTACACTCTCCAGCATCCGTTCCCCTTATTCATCCAGACAGTATTCCTAAAATATCTTAAACTCAGACACTTTTTCCAGTTGCCTACCATCCAACAAAACCTCACACCGAGGACTGTCTTCCCTCACAACCATAACATTACTCTTATCTAAGTTTACTTTCAAACCACTCCGTTTACACACCCTGCCAAATCCCTCTATCAATCCTCTCTCAATTATTTGTCAGATAAGAGATAGATTTACATTCTCCAGGAGATTTAATTGTTGCCAGGTTATTTCTGCCGGAAATGTCGTTCAGTATGATTTCCATCTTTGCTTGAGAAAAAATGTAAATGAACCTGTAAGATTGTACACTTTCATTGACTATAAAGAAACTCCTCAAACACAGCCACCTCCCATCTACTAATACTATAGCCTAAAGAATTTCCGTTCTATCGGACTTGGAGCATAGCCTTATTTGATTTCACCTTACAGAATCACTTGAAAGACAAGTTCTTAGTAAAAGTGGTGTGGGTTTGAAAGCTATTTAAAAAAGTTTTAATAACCATCACGATGAAACGTCTAAAGGCAGAGCGCTGTTATTCGCTATATTTAAGAAGGATTAAAACCTTCTTAGAAACACCATGGGGCAAGAAGACTTTCCGCCTTAGCAAAGCTTTCGATCGAGAAAGACTTAATCAAAAATAGAAGAGCGCGACGTTTCTTTTTAAATAAAAATGTAAATTTACAGTATACATAACTTACTTTAAAATACTTGTAAAAGTTTTCTTAATTTTTCAAGCATTCATGGTTTACGGCTTCAAGTGCTCCTCTCTTGAACACCACAACGCACTCACACACAGACATATATATATATATATATTATATATACATATATATAATATATATAGATATATCATATATATATATATATTATATATATATATATATAATATATATATATAATAAATATATATATATATACACACACATATATATAATCAATATAATATATATATATATATAATATATATATAATATTAATATAAAATATCATATATATTATTATATATAATTATATATATATAATAAATATAGTATATATATATTGTGCTGCAGATTAAAATAGTTAACATTGCAACATTAACCAATATATTAATGTATATATATATATATATATTATAGATATATAACTGCTATATATATACTATATATAAATATATATATATTATATATATATATAATATATAAATTATATATATACTATTATCATATATATATATAATATTATAATATATTAACCGTTGCAAAGAGAAATAAACTCACACTATATGATTAACAGCATCTAATGTGGGCAATCATTCAGAAATTCTAGGATTGGTTCAAGAAGAGATACCCACACTTTGGTTCATGATAGCTTAAAATCTAAGTGTTCATAATAAAGACAGTGCGGTATTTTATTTTATATCTCTCATTTATCATTGTCTCGGGGAGACAATCAATTATACTCTGAGGGTTTGTGGAAGGGGCAGAGGAAAAAGACAAGAACAAAGAGGTTATAAGTATCTATTAAACGTATAATATGTTAATTTAATCACATTTGCAAATAAAAATATATGTTAGTATACTTACACATGCCATGTTATAGTGCTTTAACTATGGTGTTAAGTGGGAATGCTATATGTTAAATGTTGACTGTGAGAGCTTATATCCTGCTTAAAGAATGTGTTATGTTGTCTTTGGGCATTATTTTCTTATAGTTCCGTTGATTGAGTAGTTTTAGCTTAATTAAATGAGAACTTTATTATGTTAGCAAATACTTATCCGCATGGTCTGTATGATTAAATTAACTTCAAAGTGTACTGTTGAAAATTAAATTTTTGCTAAATGTTACTGTGTTAATGTTAAAGATTAAACGTTAATATGTAGAGATTCATTGCTTAGAGAAAAAGTCTAGAATAAATTGAGTTACGTTTTTGCCACATACACATGTTAGTTGCTTTTACTTGGGAGTAGTTTAAGTGTGAACTTTCGTTAATGTTGACTAGCTTTATTCACCTCGGCCTAAAGATGAGTGTTATGTTATTTATCTTTGTGGGCACTTATTTCTTAGTATCAGTTGAATGGATATGTGTTCAGCTATATAATTAATGTTAATATACGAACTTTCAATTGCCATATATTTTGACTGATTCGCTTTTTAATAAAAGAATACTTGAATTTATTGTTATCTGTTTTATATCCTAAACTGAACTCAAATGGGACTTGAAATGCAATAGATCTAAAAAGATAACGATGGTCAGTGAAAAGACAGGAACGGTAGATGGATGTAGTTTGAAGCTTTAGTTGATTTACATGATTATTATACGTAGTTATGTAAAACGTATACAAGTTTAGTAAAAATATGACCATTATCAACATAGAATCAAATAGACATTAAGAATAGTCAATGAGAGAGTATGGTATGCATGGATTGGATGGTGGTTTGATTTTAGTGATTTACAGCTTATTAGGATATGTAAATAACGTAAAATTTGATAAGTTATAAAAATTAAAAAGAATAAGAAATTTTATTTATTTTATTTTATTATTATTTAATTTTATATTTTTTAATTTTTATTTATTTCCTGATGGTTCTGAAACCATTAATTCATTCGAATTCTACAGACCCCAATACATATGGATTAGAGTTGTTTTTAAGGCTTCTTACACATAAATATTTAATAAAATCGGCACCGCAACCGGAAGCAGACACCGTGACAGCTCGTCCCTCTTCTACTAGCCTCTTCCTCATAATATCTATCTTAATTCCACAGTTTAACCTTATTCTTTTATCCTTCCTCTATTCCTCCTTTCTTCTTTTCTTCTCTTTCTTCAATTCCTACCTTTTGTTTTTTGCAACTCTGGTGCTCTTTTTTGTTTCAGAGCCGAGACCCCCACCTAAATGGGAGTCTAAGAGACCATATATAAGTCGGACTTATAACCAATCATAAAGTCAGATTTCTATCCTACAGAAACCTCGATAACCTTATAAAGAGACACCAAACATATGTATGTTATTATAACGTACTGTTATATTAACTCTAGGCACCCAGAGCCAGTGCTCTCAGCCAAACCTGGTGCCTGAGCAGCTCATCAGATCACATATCAAGTCTTTACTAGAAAAATTCCACTCTGAATCCTCTCACCAAATTTTTCACTGATTTTGAAATTATGAACACTTCGATATTTTAAGTGGGGTGGGGTCCCCCCCTTCGGGGGACCCACAGGGGACGTAACCTCGTCTAACGATGGGTACCTCCCATCTAACACCCTAGCCAAATTTTAAACTCACTCCCAATACGATAAACTCTATACTATATATAGATATTAATTATCGGAATTCAGAACCAATGGATGCGAAAAGAAGCCAAATGCACTGCGTGAATCCGAAAGTCAGGAGTGCCGTTAAAAAATCGAAGTCCCTTACAGGGATCGTTTTTCAACTCAGATATCGTGATTCCTTCGGAAATCGAATCTTCAGACGTATAATAATAATAATAAAATTATGTTAATATTGATACAAGCACTACATATTAATCTAAAACCGGACCCTGACGATCGGTTGCGATGAGGCGGACCCGGAGGCAGGAACCAGTGGAGCCGAGAGAATCGCGATCTCCGGAACCGGACGGTGCTGGCAGACCCGGAGCTTGGTGAGCCTATGACTGCTGATGAGCGACTGAATAGAAAGACTAGGGGGTAAAAACACAGATCCAGACCACATAAAAGTCTAAAAAGAGACGAATCGAGATCTGAACGGCTCCAATGGCAAGACGACGACTGGTGGAGATAGCAGAAAGTGACTCGAAGAGATCTAAAAGGGTTTAAAACAACTGCAAAAGTGATTCCATCATATCTTCAAACCTAAATAATATATAATAATTGTGTGTGGTTGTGTGCGCGCAGCGCTCAGTTCGCGCGACTGAGACGTAATCTCGGCTGCGACGAGAATTACGTCAATCAACTCGAACCTAACTCTCGTAGCCTAAACTCACTCCATCTGATCAACGCCACTCAAGTGGGGGTAAGCGCACATTATCGCGTGTCCACCCTACAGGGTGAACCCCCCTCTAATATACATCCTACAGGACTTGAAATTACACGGAGATTCGTCCCTTTATCCCATATATAAGATAATAATTCCAAGTTTCAGACCTATATACTCTTTTCCTTCATATCGAAAAGGGAGTGAAGGTCGATCCCAAAACGTAAGAATACTACTTATATATATATAATATTATATATAATATATATAAATATATATATAGTATATATAATATATAGTTAATATATAGTATATATATATATAATATTATAATTATATATATAATATAATTATATATATAATATATATAAATATATATTATATATAATAATAATAATATTATATAATATATATATATTATAATATATAATTATATATAATATATTATAAATATTAGTATAAATAATATAAATATATATATATAAAAATATTTAATATAAGTACTATATATATATATATATAAATATATATAATAAGTATAATAATATATATTATAATATATAATATATAATTTATATGTCAGCATCCGAAGAGAGCAAGATATAACTAAAAACTAAACACAGCTACAATAACGAAAGAATAAAATATCATTTGTACTGTGAGAGTGCGAGTTGAGAATTTTTACCGGTCCGTGAAGTATAAATAAAAAATTAAAAGAAAAGAAACATAAAAACATTTTAAAGAAAATTTAGAATTTTATTTTAATGACGGGCTTAAAATATTTTAAAAAATTCAGGTTTTTGAAGGATATATTTAAAAATACACATGGAGTAGTCATGAGGAGCGCGTCTAAAGTTGCACAAAGTTGTTGAATTATGTTTCATTTTTTAACTAAAAGAAATATACCACAACGAGTATAAAAAATTAAAGATGGAAAGGAGTCGGGTTTCTCTTGTCCTAGCCGGGGAGACGACCGGGGGGATTTCGTCCCCCGCATCCTGTTCACATCACTGTGGGACTCGTAGAAACCTACACCTACAAAAGGTATAAAAGAAAAATAACTATTTTCTCCAAAGCGAAAAAATAAAATGAGTAATTTTGTGCTAAATCTTTTGCTCACTCGAAAAAACTAAAATCGCATTGATTCTAGGTTCACTCACAGCGTGCACTTGCCAGGTATAAGATTATACTAAAATTTTGTCAAGAGTAATTAATCAATAATAAAAATCAATGTTTTTTTTAAAAAAAAGTTTGTCGATGACAGTTAGTATGCTGCCACCAAAAAAACTTCTATTTATTTTCCTGTAGATGTTATGGTTTTCTAGTTACATGCCTGCCTCTTCGGATCGTGCCATATATATATAGTTTATAATATTATATATATAAATATATATATTATATATTATATATAGATATATATATATATATATTATAGTATATATATAATATATATATATATATATGTTATATAATATATATATATTAATATTAAGTATACAATCAAACTTTTTGTAAGGTTTGACAATGAATGATAAATATATATTTTGTTTATGATTTTAGAATTTTTTCTTTATGGTTAGAAATGAGCATATGATATCATATGCTACTGCTATTTCCTATTCCCATAATCATGCGATCCTTTACTTTGACACAGAATTAATTTCAATTAATAAAAAAATCGTACAGTATGCATAAAAAAAAACACTAAAACTGAAATCTTGGTTTAACCAAACTATGTAAGGAAAATGTTTAAAGTAAAAAACTATTCAAAGAAATGGAACCAATTATACCAAGACAAGAACTGATCTATGGAGATTGTAAACTCAATCTTAACACTGAAATTAAAAAAAACTATGGCCAATAAGTTTTTGATTACTATATTCTAATTCGAAATTATTAATTATTCGATATCATTCGAAATTTAGAAAATGATAAAATAAAAATAGCAGCGATAAACTGTCAGAAAATTGTTTAAATGAAATGCTCACCCACTATCTAATACATCAATATATTAATTATAAATATATATAATATATATATATAATACTTATATATATTAGATTTGATTACATCATCTATGACACATTACTATATATGTCTATGAGAAATCCATTTCCATAGAGCCTTACCTAATAATGCTAATAATTGCATGATAATCTATAATAATCATATTAATATCATAGTAGCAAGAAAGAAATATTTCCTGATAGATATATTATATATGTAGAGCTCATAATCGAAAATGCTATATGTTCACATAATCATCTAATCACATCGACTCAATTGTTAATTCATGAGTATAAGCATTTACTTTATACATATATAATATTATAATTATCAATTTACTTATATATATAATATATTAGTATTAGTATCACATAATTGATTAAATACGTGAACTTCACATTCAGAAATAACATATCTTATCAAAAAACTACATAGTCATCAATACTATATATAATGTAAATTGTACATTTCTACCTATCTCCCATTATCTAATAAATGATCATACTCATCTACATATACTCTGTTATCGCTATCTTCACCTGTCCATAGACGTGAAAAGAAATCGAACACAGAAAGCCTGAAGATAGAAAAGCACCACACGTCACATTGCAGCCCCTTCTATATCACTACTTATCGAGAACACTTCCTCGCAGTATCAGTCAAAATCCACTTTTATGATGCTTATCACAGGACCGAGACGGACATGCACTTGCAATAATTCAGTCTAAGTGTAGGGTTCATCCACCTAGGCCCCAGGTGGGCCACAACCAATACCCCCTCACAGAGGACCTCATACCACTATCGCTATTATGCAACCTTTACTTCTCTGACCTTGCAAAACTCACACATTTCTCGCTTCAGACATGTCCGATTTAAAATTATATATTTAGGGTGTTCACCCACACAACTAATCATTTGTCTCGACATGTACATGTGAGTCTCGTCTATTTACTCGTGTGGCTGCATGTAGGTTCAATCTATATGCCGTAGTTGATTACCTTCCCTACGTCGTGGGTATCTATCATTCGACTTCTACATCAAATCCCACATTTTATCATAACTGCGATTCCGCCAGACGTCGAGAGAGTTACCAAAACTTACACGTAATTCCCCAACGTCAGTCAGCTATTACTCACAGCTTAGATAAACCCATAATCAGATTCATTATCTTAGCTCTCTACCATATGACCAATGAACCATGTGCTGCAATCCTCATTCAGGGTATATGTTGCTCTCATTCTACTCCAATTCATTCACCAACATAACTCTCAGTAATCACGTTTCATGTGTCTGAGCGAGTGTGTAGGAGAGTATGTATTTACACAAGCGGACCTACACGTTCATATATTAGTCAGATAAAGTACATATTATGAGTAGTTATCTTTACACTCTGGTGAGTATTTAATATATACTATAATATATATATATGTAAATATTATATATTATATTATCATTATATTAAATTATTAATATTATAAATTATATTATAGTTATATATAATAATATTATATATAAATATATATTATGTTTGTATATATATATTATCTATATAATATATATATAATACTATATAAACTAATATGGCTATATAATACATTACTGATATATATATAATATATTTATAATAATTTTGTACGTAAGAGAATGCTGAGCACATGGTCGCTAATATACTATATATATACCTCTGATACTCGGATCTTATTATCTAGGCTACTCTATGCTAGTGTCTTGATCGGCTATCAACCTATCGATATGCTAACACACTTCTTTAGTTCATCCACATTCAATACCCGCCAACCGCTACTCTAGATGGGTACTAATGATAATAACTGTATATAGTTAATATTACCTACAAGAAATCAATTATGATGGCATATCAGCTCTCTACAATAAAATTAACACACTCTAACACTGACAAGCGTCGAGCTAATTTGCGGCTCTTACACGTGATAGAGATAAAAAAGTTGCGCAATTTATAGATCATTCTAGCATCCGAAATTTCAAAAATACTATTTCGCTACATATTATATAATCGTCAATAATATCTACCTATCCTCCCACATATAGCAATAAGCATAGCCAAATGTTAGATAATATAGTTAATGGAACACGCCAGAGGTAGAGAGATACTATTTGCTGTAGGTTTACCGGTAATCATAGCTCTTAAAATCAACATTACTCTTGTCTCAATCTCTCCTTAATAATTCTAAAAATATCATCTCATCATCACTTACATTATAATACACTGACTTATGAAGCTACATATGAGTATAATATAAAACAGTTATAGAATTAGCCATATAATAGAGTTTGTAGATATAACATATAGCGTTATAATGACGAGATATTATTACACTAAAATCTGATATACTAAAGAAATCAAATTATACTTACTATGAAGTAAAGTTACCGCATAAGCAGCTTACTAATATCAATGAACTAGAAAATATTCGACAATACTATACTAATACTTAAAATACTATATTAATATATCATACATCTACGAACTACTAATATATATAGCAGATACGCTGCACTTATAAAACCATCGGAAGTTATACTATAATATATATACTTAATAAAATAGTATTATAATGACTGAGTACATATAATAATGTCTACTATCATATATTATATAAATAATAGAGTCACACGTATATATATATATATATATAATATATATATATATATATATTATATATATTATATATATACTATATATATAATATATATATATAATAAATCTATTATTATAATTATTATTATTAATAATTAATTACATTATATTATATTATTTATTATTATTATTATTATTATTATTATAATTATTATATATTATTATTAATATTTACAACTGTTATTAATTAATATTATTGATGATTATAGAAATCGCAAAATTTATAACTAACTTTATTGTTACCTTTGTGATTACGATTAAACCTATTATGTGCTTTCTTGTGCTACAATTGGGATAAACATATGAATACAGTGCTTAAAAAGCGGAAAAAGAATTGCAACGGTGAAAGTCGTCGAATGTAAACTCTGAAATTTTTGATGTGATTCTGCCTGTACTTCCCATGAAATAAAGCAGCCAAGAGTTACTGGGAGCCACCTACAGCCCCACTTTCAAGTACTTTGGGTCTGTCAAGAGCAAGAACGAGTATATTGAGGGCAATAGAGGGATGTACAAGAAAGATTGAATGATCCCAATGTAAAAAAAAACCTTCAGCTTTGACATTAAATCAACACATAGCTTAAAATCGCACTACTTGATCGTAAGTAACTTAACCGATACTTTTTATTTGAATTTATTTCTTTTTAATTTAAAATTCAACCATTTAAATATTTCACATATTTTTTTTTCATCGAATAAGGGGATTTTAAAGTTTTGTAACTCTATTATTTTTGACATTCTATCTTCACAGAGCTGTGTACTGCTTTGAGGAGGGTCAACAACCAGAGCTGCTACAAACAGACACCGTACAGACATTCAGCAATAAGATCAGTGACGCCACTTGACCATATTCAATTCTACTCTATACCTATCTTTAACAGTATGCCTCGTTTCGACAGCATAACATATCTGCTAACAACAGCTTCAATATCATCTCGTCTCTCAGACCAATCATCCACTTTACGTTAATGCTGTTTTAGATCTTCTAAGAGATTATTACACATTGATGTATACACTTCGTTAATATAGTGGTCTACATATACTGACAACCAGCACAACTAAAAGAAACTAAACACACGAACTACAACTCCATACATCATCACGAAATATACAAAAATTTGAATTTGAAATACCATAGTTTCATTTGTCAATAATACTGCCATATCTCATCAATCACATTACCTTGCGTATTTAGATAACCTTCGGTGAGTCTACCTATTTGACAAGGTATGTGGCCTATGTGCACTCTCATAGAAGAGAGTGATCCTTCTTTTGACTACAAATATCGATCTCGTAACTCACACCTCGATATTCTCATATCCCCTCCAGTGCAAGATAATTGATGAACGGGACCTTGATGTCATATGCTATCCTAATAGCCGGTATAGGCTGAATCATACTATACTAACAGACATTACTCTTTAACGAGAATCCAGCCATCTAATGGGTTCCCTAACCCATCACCCATCGCATTGTAAACTCGCCAAGAGTACTCTATCTGAGACGTTAGAACAGTACAGAGGCTTATGAGTTCCTGTCACTAAGCGACGCATAATTACTCGCGTTATCTAATCTATGGGTTTAATTTGAATATCTTGAGATACACGCACCGAAGAAGGCTAGTTCTTCCTTTAGCCTGTAAGAGTAATTCTGTTCCTTCAACATAGACAGTCCTACGCCAAAGCATATTACAGATATTCAATCACACACAACAAATTGCTATTCGAGCTCTATTGAGAGAGAGCAATTTATAAGCGTCCTATGATAAATATCAAACACTACAATTACGCCTATCATCAATAACCAGAACATTTACTCTGAACCAAAAATTATAACATAGACAGACACTAAAAGTGAATATAAGCGAACAGATCACACACATACAAGTTGAAGCAATAGATACAATATATCTTATCCAAGGCTTACTCGCCTTCTGCTATTCACCATACTAGCTAATTACACTGGGAGTTCACAGAAATTTTCTGTAGCAAAGAACCCCTCTCTCCAGAGTAGAGTACACTAGTTAAACTATCATGCAGAAAAACCGGCATTGACGAAGCTATAAGGATACGCGCATAAGAACAGGCACCCTGATGATACTATGAGATCACATGTCAATATTATTTGTAATCCTACTGTCAGACAAGACACTTTTGGTACATATATGTAACTACAACATATGGCTTAGAGACAATGACAAACACAATAATAAATCATCTCACCCTATAGAATAAACTCACTGACTGGAGCGAGAATCAGAATTATAGACTATTCTACGAATAACACATATCACTCATATTCTGAATTACTAAATCATTAAAAGTGCACAGTTCATATTTACACAACTGTACATCATTAATATCATCACCTATTGGGCTACTAAGGACTGTTTCAATGTCCTCTGAGTCCTGCGTGCAAGGATCCATTTAATAAGAACATTACCAAGCACAGGGAATTTGAATGGAATCGCCCAAAACAGGTAAAACTACAAAACTGCTTGCGAGAATTTAACGAAGGCAGTTGGTAACAACAGCTTAAAATACACCAAGTGTTACCGCTGGAACTCCTTATACGATTCTATACAAAGACCTGCTTAAAGGAACCATACTGAGCGTGCCGC
This sequence comes from Trachelipus rathkii, assembly GCA_015478945.1. NCBI lineage: Eukaryota > Metazoa > Arthropoda > Malacostraca > Isopoda > Trachelipodidae > Trachelipus > Trachelipus rathkii. The sequence goes on from JABUQX010047037.1 coordinate 35,814, forward strand.
AATGACACAATATCAACAACATTTGTATTGGAAGAGCGAAAAGCCTTGTTCTTCTCTATGTATTTAATTAAAAGATTAAGGAAGTAATAAGGATACATCGAAATAAAACGTCTAATTGCTGTTAGGAGTCTTCCTGATATGTTTGCGGAAGAAGAAGAATTGCTATGCGGGAGTGAATTTTCCACCTGATATTCGCTTCCTCCTGAAGGACAAGACAAGGTGGCCAATGCCGGCAAGAGTTATTCGGCATAAAATTAACTATGAAGATTAAAAACTCGTACTCTAATTCCTCATCCTTGCTATTAAGCAAACAAAGCAAAACATGAAAGGAAAGAAAATACGGTATTATGAATATTCCGAGAGATCAGCAGTATCTATTTCATGATGATTTTGATTTTATGGCAAAAGCCTCTGCATCCTCACTTCTAAACTGGGGGAGTTGGGGGGGGGGGGGTTAAACTAGGTTACAAATGAGAGGAAAGCTTATCAAGCCTGCCAAAGACTCGGATACCATATAGGAATATTAAAAGTGTAATATTGAACATGAATCTACAGTCCACAATTAAGGACACTGAAGGTGAATGAGACTGAGTCTGAAAGTGAGACCCACCCGTTTAATGTAAAACTGAAATTTTATGAGGAAATCAAATAAATTTTAAGCATCTCTTGTATTATCATATATATATATAATTATTATATATATATATAAATACATATATAAAATATTATATAATATATTATTATATATAATATATATTTATATATCATACTGATGTATATATATCATATATATATATTAGTATCTTGATGGAAAGATAGCTATATGGTATATAGATTTTCATAAAAATTTAATAATGAGAAACTTAAGTTTTTAATGTTTCTATAGATATATTATATATATATTAAATATATATATATATAGTAGTATAATATATATATTATAATATATTATATAAATATATATATATAGTATATATTATATATATATAATATATATATATATATATATATATATATACTATATATAGGTTTATATAATAATATAATATATATATAATAATTATAATATATTATATTATGATATATAAATATAAATATATATATATATATATATAATATATATATAATTATATATACCATTTATACATTACATATATATATTCACCATACACGTATGACTTAATTAATGTTCAAATAAAACATCAAAAACAGATTTGAGTTCTGATACCTATTTTCCTAAATATTTTCAGAAAACTGAAAGGCCCATATATCCAGCAGGGCACCTCTGGAGGAAGAAGTTGGGACAAATTCTTGGATTAGCTGGGCTGCAGGTAAATTAAACCACAGTACCCGTCTGACTAGTGAACCTGTTTCGGTGTTAAATACCAGGAGGTCTGGGTTGACTTGTTTATTAAGTAATACCCCATTAGCTAGCTCAGCGGCCGTGGAGAGGTTGTTTTATGTCAAGGCCTCCGAACCATTCTAAATGAGCAAAAGGAGGGCAACAATGGCTCCAGCAATTTTTTGAAAATGTTATATCTTTATATGAAGTGAATAGTGACCCTGTCAAAGAATGCAAGAGGAGAGCGAGGAGGAAAAGATCACAGATAATTGAATAAGATTAATAATCTGTTTCTAACACATTTTTTGTTATATTATATTTTTCATCTTTCATTAAAATTTAAAAAACTAATTCGCCATGCTTTAAATACTGCGCTTTTTGTTTTTATTGTTTTGCGCTCCTAAATTTGCTGCTTTTAAAAAAAATTTGATTTGCGGACATGTGCGCTTTGTGCGCATAGCGGACTAAATTTTTTGTGAAAAAATTGTGGCCGCTTTTGCCTTGCGGACTAAAAGTTTTTCCACTTGCGCGTTTGCGTTTGCGCTCTAAAGTTTAAAATTTCAAATCTTACCTTATGATATAATATTATATATATATGATTATATATAATATATAGATATATTATAATATTATATTAATATATATATTATATATATCATATATATAATATTATTATATATAATATATATATATATATAGTATAGTTTACTATATATATATATAAGATATATATATATATATATATATTATAAATATTATTATATATAAATATAATTAATTATATATAATATATTATATACTATATATATATATATATATATATATATATATATATATAATATATATATATATATATAATAATAATTATATATATAATATATATTATATATTATATATATATATAGTATATATATATATATATATATATAATCTTTCTTTCTTCTTTCTCTTTTCCTTCATTTCCCTGCACAAATGGAGTATGTAGTGAACATCACGAAAATTAAAAGTTACGTAAGAGAGAGCATGACGTAAGTAAATCCAAAAGGAAAAACCCCACACCCTCCACTAAACACACACACATACACAAACACACACTATCACTCACAACACACACACAACACACACACACACACAACCACACCACACACACACACACACCCCGCGCGCCGCTGCGAGCAAAGAAAATAACAAAACCAATAAAAATAACAAAACTGAAATGTAGACGTCCCCTTAACAAAAAGACTATAACGATCTTGAGACTGTACATAGCGATAGCCACAGGATTATTGAAACTCCATACACAAATGTAAATCAACCAACCTCAAGGAGCGCACATAAATTCAATGCAGTGAATCACCATGTATGGTAGTTGACCAATGATTTCTGCCCGAACAAAAGAAAACTCTTGAATCAAGAGTCACAGGCAAATAAAATGTAATCAAACGTCAAGCCAATAACATCAAACCATTTTACTGTAATTTTCTACCTTAGTAAAAAAATGGTTTTGGGAGAAAACCCCCCCTGACCTCCCAAACGATTACTCAATAAAAGATATGCATCTTAGAAGAAATTAATGACCTGTGTAAATGGAGAATCTATAACAAAAAATAATGAGGCCGGAGTCGGAACCGAAGCAGTTTTTAATATGCTAGAGACGGCAGACGAGCCGGAGCAGAGCCGAACAATTTTTAAAATGTTGGTGTCCGGAGCTTGGCTAATTTAAAAAAATTTGTTGCTCCGCCACACGGTCGCTCACTACCTGCATGAATGAATGTCTTGTTTGGAAATGGGATTATATATAAGAAGTTTTAATTGCATAAAACCAGTGCACTTCATCTATCGTGTACTTCTCTTTGATATAAACAGTTAGGTGATTATCATATTAAAGGAAAGGGAGGGGGGGGGGGGGGGAGGGGGGGGAAGGGGGAGAGGGAGAGGGAGAAGGGAGAGGGAGAGGAGGGACAGGAAAGAAATGCGACAGCGAAATTTAAAGCTGAGATCGATTCAATTTTGAAGTACAGTGTCCTTCTATCTATATTCAAAGTTATACAAGGTGGAATATAGGCAAACGACAATTTTCGCTAATAAATGTGGCCATGATTTAAATTGCTCTGCTGCAATAATGATAATATGGCGCGAAGTTTTTCCACCTACCGTGTAACAGCGCAACCGGCAAATCTTATTTTGCTCATATGAGAACAATTAAGAGGATGGTAAAGAGATTTCAAATCTGTAAATCCGATGTTTTGGACGTGGAATGAGGAAGCCGGGGAAGTTCTAAAAGCAGTGGTTTTGCGTTTTCCAGACTGGGGTGGCGCGCACCCCTTAGGAATGCGCCGATATAACCAGGGGCGCGACTAAGCACTTGTAAGAAAAAAACCCCCTTTTTTAATTTATTTTTTTAGTATTTATATTCTATATATATATATATATTAATATAATTAAATATATATAATATATTAATCATATATATAATATTTAATACTATATATATAATATATATATATATATAGTATTATATATATATATATATATATTTTATAATATATTATATATATATATATATATATATATATATAGGGACAAAGTTACTTAACGGAACTTTTTATCTAAGTAAAATTATTTTATTTTAATTTATTTATAAATGAAATAAATATAAAAATTAACTTAAAAATTATAGGGAAATATTGTTTTGAATTTATTTTTCAGAAAATATATTAAACTAACTTGTAGTTCTTACTTTAACACTGCGGAAGGAAAAATTTTACCGATTTTTCACCGATAATGCTGGCTTTTAGTCTTCAACGGTAAACTTTCTTTGGAGTAGGATGTCGTTTTTTTTTATGTCCGAAAATGCAATTTTTTTTAAGATATAAACATGATATATTATTAGCGTATTTACAAATAAAAGTGGTAATACTAAATAAAAAATTGTCATTAAATAAAGTTTAAAGAAAGTGTTTCACAGATGATTTCTTTCCATCACAAAGAAGAATTAAGACTGCCATATATAACAGCACGAATATAGGAAACTGGTAATTTTTTTATTTATTATTTATTGACCTTTTTTAGAGGTACTGGTATATCGTTAACCCCACCCAATTAATGAGTTAACAGGGTATCTCTATGGAAATAAATAGATTTTCTATTATAGGGATTTGATTAATTAGGTCTGGTTATTATATATAATATTATATATTTATATATAATAATATATATATATATATATATAATATATTATATATATATATATATATATATATATATATATATATATATATAATATATATAATATATATATATGTATATATTTTTAAAATTGTTATTACACCGGGAACAGAGGGGGGTCGTTTTCCATACCCCGTAGGGAAGGGGCGGGAGGAAAGCCCCGCGAACAAGCCCAAATTTACTCCCATTTGCGATTCTAATTTAACCTTAATTTTAATCTAAGTTATTCATAATTACTTAATATATAATTAATCTATTCAAGGATCTCAGGATTTCAAGTGCAACTTAGTAAAAGAAATAGAAATTAAATACTAGTGTTACATGAAGAAAGAATCAACATCAGATAGAATAAATAGTTGGTAGAAAACACGGAAACTCTGTGAAAAAAATCAAGAGTGTTCTTAAAGGATAGTTAGAAGGTATTCCTGATCAAGGACAGATTATCAAGCTAAGAAAGTAATAGAAGTGTAGAAAAAAGCAAAGAACTCTAAAGAAGAGTATCTCAATATCAGAAGGAGATTACATCAAGGATCCTTTTGATTTTGATTTTGATTTTGATTTTGATTTTGATTTTGATTTTGTCCATCGAACTCTGAGAAGAAGAAGAGTGTCTTCAACAGTAGGAAGAGAATCATCAAGTAATTATAAATTTCAACGTATTAAATTAAGTTTTAATTAAGTTTTTGCAATCTAATTTAATTCGTGCTCAAATATACGATTTAGGGTATTTTTTCTAAGTGGTGTGGTTGTTTGAGCGGAGGGTTGGAGCTTGAGGTATTGGGATAGTGCCTCAGGTTGTGGGATCCGTAAGGCGTGCAGCCAAATCAAAGTGTGGGAATAGTAAAAATAGAGTGGTGCATAAGAGGGTCAAGGATAAAAAGAGAGTTAAAGGGGTGTAAACGAGTAATAGGATCGGGTAAAAGAGAATTAGATTAGAGTGGTTTGTATGAAATGTGAGAGGATAAAATCGAGGAATCTGAAAGGGAAGAATGGAGTTTGATTGTTCCGAAAAAAAAGGTTGGAGTGCATAGGGTGACAAGAAACAAAGCTGAAAGAAAAGAGGAGTTGGGACTTTGGAAAATTTAAGGGTAAGATTGGGGGTTAACGAGAGAGTGAGGGCGAGGGCAGGGGTAGGAATAGTTATGAGGGAGAGGTGTGGGATAAGGTAAAAATGTGCAAATAGGTGAGTTCGAGAAATATAATGTGGGTTAAAGTGAAAGTTTGGGGGGGAAAATGTGGTTTTATATTGCGCGTATGCCACCGTATGGACGCGAGGGATGGAGGGAGAGAAAGATTTTTGGGGGATTGAATTGAATGTTGGGAAAGTTTCGGGATAAATGATAAAATTGTTTATTAGGAATTTTGAATGCAGGAGTGGGAATGGAGGGGGTGGGAAGAATAATAGTCCATTTGGGGTAGGGGAGAGGAATGTAAATGGAGAAAGTCTGTTAGAGTTGTGTGTTGATAGAAGAAGATGAATAGTTGGGAATACTTGTTCAAGAAAAGTGAAACATTAAGGTATCACAGAAGAGTGAGATCAACGGGGAGGGGAGGGCGATACTTGGATTACTGTGTGGTATAAATAGAGAAGGATAGAGGCAGATAACTAGATGTAAATGTATTCAGTAGGGGCAGGTAGGGGGTTATCTGACACTATTTGGTGGTTGCTAGGTTAAGGTTAGGGGGAGAAGGTAACGTTGAGAAAGAGAAAAAAAGAGGAGAATAGAAGTCATAAAGGTGGGGAAAAAATTAGATGAGACAATGTGTATGAGGGATTAGGAGGGTAATGGAGACTAGGTGGAGGACGTGAAGAGAACGGTAAATTGGGAATGGAGGGGAGTGGAAGGATTTACAAGGGACACTTGTGAAAGGCCAGAAGGATATGTGGAGTAAAAAAGGTGGGAGCAAGTAGAAGGAAAGAAGTGAATGGTGAGTTGAGGAGGTTGAAAGAGTTGGTGAAGGAAAGAAAGAGGTCTATGGTGAAATGGTGGGGAATAGGAGAAGGCGAAAGCTGGGAGAAATAAAGGTTAGAGTGGAAGCAAGAGGGCGGATGGAGAAGGGCGAATAGAAATGCAAATTAATGAATGGTGTAGAAAAGATGAAAGAAAATTTTGAAACAGGGAATAAGAATATTCTTGAAAGAAGTAAATAAAAAAAGGAAGAAGATGGAGGTTTAGAGAGAGGTTATGCGAGGAAGGAAATGGATAGGAGGGGAGATAGGGTGAGGAAAGAAATGGGGGGAATTTTAAGAGGATTTATTGAATGAAATGGGTGTGAGAGATGAGAGGATTTCCAAGAAGGTGAGGAATGGGGGAAGCTGGGGCAGGAAGGGGATAATGGAAATACAAAGGAGAAATTTAGGCGTTAACTAAAGGAAAAAAGGAAAGTCCTACAGGTCTATGATGGGTGAGTATGGAAAATGTTACGAGATGGTGAAGGCAGAGGTGGAAGGATGGCTGTTATAGGTTATAATATATTTTAATGTTGGAGGAAGGGAGAGGTTCCACAGGATTGGGAGAGGATGGGTGTTTGGTTCCCCTGTATAAAAGGAAAGGGGATAGGATGAAGTGTGGGAATTATAGAGGTATTTGTATTTGAGTGTAGTAGGGAAGATGTATGGAGAATACTAATTGAGAGGGTGAGGGAAGTTAACGGAAGAGAGAATGGGGGGAAGAAACAAAGGAGGATTTAGGTTGGGAAGGGGATGTGTGGATTCAGTATTCACAATGAAGATGCTTTTGGAGAAAGGTATAAAAAGGAAAGGGAAAGTGTACGGGTGTTTTTAGATCTGAGAAAGCATATGAAGAGCTGAAAAGAGGGGGAATAATGGGAGGTGCTGAGGAATATGGAGAGGGGGTAAATTAGGTAAAAGGAATTTAGGGCCTTTTATAGGAATGGCAGAATGTGTGTGAGAGAGTATTAAGGAGGGGAGAGTGAGCAATGTTTTGGGTATAGAGAGGGTTTGAGACAGGGAAATTGTAATGTTCACCCGTGGCTTTTCAATTTTATTTTATGAGAGTGTCTGCGAGGAATGATGGGGAGGGGAAGGGGTGGGATTGAATGGATAGGGGTGTAGATGGGAAGATGAACTATAGATATCTAATTTGCGATGATACTGCCTTAAGTGCGCGAAGAATTCAGAAAGGGCTGTAGTATTTAGTGAAGGAAGTAGTAACTCGCCATCCGGAACTCTACCACCCTTTTCGATATGAAGGATAGAGTTATTAGGGTCTGAAACTTGGAATAATAATCTATATATTGGATAAGCTCGAATCCGTGTATTTCAAGTCTGTAAGATGTATATAGAGGGGGGTCACCCCCGAGGTTGGACGCCGATATTGCGCTATCGCCAATTTGTTGCTTGGATCTGCGTGGGTGAGTTTAGGCCTAAAACGAGCGTTTTTGGGCGAACCGACCACCCTGGCAGGTCAAACAGAATACGCTGAAGGTCTGTTTTGATCCGACAGATCACACGACAGAGTGCGCGTGCGCATACACATACACATTATTATTATTATTATTACATCGAAGATTCGATTTCCGAAGGAAATCGAATCTGAGTCGAAAAACGATCCCTGTAAGGGATCGTTTTTTTACGCCCTCCTACTTCGATTTCACAACCGTGGTTTTCTTCTTTCGCATTCCGTTCTGAGTCCAAATTATATATTACATGGGTTAGAGTAAACTGTATCGTTTCAAACTTGGTATAATGTTCTATGAAGATGATAAACTGATCCTTGGCGGCGAGTTTTGGTGACGTAGGTCACCCCTAAGGGGAGCGATGCCCCCTTAAGTGCCAGGTCAAATCGTCCTTGAATAACCAATTTAAAGGCTTAACGTATCGGGAATAAAATTTGGATGTGGCTATAATGATGACGCAATCTTTGTCCGAGACGAGATTACGTTCTCTGCCGTCTCCCCTCCATATGGGGGACGGTGCCCCCCAAAAAAAATTAAAAATAATCGTAGAAGACTGAAACCTTGGAGAAAGGTTTGAAGGAGTCAGAGTCCATGAAGACGAAAGACGGAGTGAGTTGGATTCGGTTTTCGAATTCCCAGAGACCCCCACCCTGCCAGGGGTTCCCCTTTAAAATAGAAAGAAGAAATGCATGGAATACAAAACAGAGGATGAGGAAGAGAAGAAAGGAAGAATGAGGAAAGATGAATAAGGAGGGAAAAATGGAGAAGGAATCTGGCTCAGAGGAGTATGAGTTGACAGATGCACCGGTGCAGGCTCCGGTGCGGTGCCGATTTATTAAATATTTGTGTAATAATCATATATTTTTTTGTTAAAAATAAATATGTTTAAAATAAGGATGTAGATCTCCAACTAAGGGTGTTTGAGACTCCCTCAAAAGCAAGAAGGTAGCGTCATCATGCTCCGGTCGATGCGGGGGAGCGCCCGCAGGCGCGCCAGCCAGTGCAATCCGTCGCGAAACGGGCCGCGTGCAGCGCACCCCAGGCACGCCCGCCGGCCGCGATCCGACCCGCGTGAGCGCGCCCGCCGGCGCGACCGACACGGAAGGGGTGGCGTGCGCGCACCCCCTAGGCGTATTCCAAATGTTACGATCCGGTACGAGAATGCAAACGTGTTCTGTTTTCAACTTAATTGTTTATTTATTTTTAAAACTTTTCATGTTCATTAGCGTAAAAATTCATCTATTGATCAAGTCCAATTTTTTCTTTGGTATAAATAAGTTCCTTTTGAAAAAAAAGCGGGAAAAGAAATCAAGTTTTTATTTTAAAGCCTTTATAGCATAAGAGCAAACTACATAATCGTTAACATATAAATTTTTAGCCATCAATATATTTACATTAATTTTTATTAAAAGAAATCATTATTAAAACATTATAATGAAATAAATGACAGTATTACACCACATAAATTACACCTGATAGGTTGTACAGGAAAAACATAAGGTCTTAACATATTTTAACATTATTATATTTTAAGAAAGAATGTTACATAATGATAACTAAACATAAAATCTAAATGCAATTTTTCCGTAGATTATTATGTTTTATATTTCTTATACACGCCCTAGCCTAATGTCCATTGCTCGATACATCCCGGGGAGAAGTGTTGAAAGATAAGACCGAGTCGTATCAATTTCAAGAACAGATTATATATATTATACATAAATATATATTATATATATATATATTATATAATATATATCTATATATAATATATATGTATATTATATTATAATATCTATATATAATATATATATAGTATTATATATATATATAGTATATATTATAGTTTAGCAAAGAATAGGTTTAACATTTAACATACATTGCGTACACTCGATGTACTTGTCTATACTACTTAGGCCCTTGGTTCGTAAACATATTGTAAATATCACGTAGCCGATATTTTTCAAAGATTGTTTCTTTTGAACCCTGAATGTTTTCATTTCTTTGTCATAAAGATAGGTGAATTTTTTCAAGATCGATAGCATCAATAACTCCGGGATCCTGTGATATCGAATCAACATTGTGTTTCGTCATATATTGTTATATGAGGTATATTCCGATGTGAACAATTAATGGAGTTCATCCAGTAAAAATCAAACTTCAACCATACGCTTACGTTTTTTTTGATGCATAGTGATAAAACTTGCTGTAATATTGTCTGAACCATATACAGAAACACCGTGTGAAGTGGGGCGGAAAATTCCAGTCAAGTTAGGTCTCCACCAATTAACGTAAATCGATGGAATTCATATTGTTTATTTAGTGAGAAACAAGAGTTAACCTTTTAAAATCAGGGGCTTCTTGCGCCGCCTGTGATCGCAAACAACCCAGGAATTTGTCACAAGATGATGGAAATGTTAAACTTTTCATTTTATCCAATGTATAACTTCATCAAATACGCGACTGTAATCTTCACATGGAAGAATAGGAAGATCGTTCGGTGGATGGAGTAGAATCAGTGCGATGTAAAGTGAACGCTCACCACTGCGACTTTGCGGTTGAGAATTTAAATTTACGATATATTTTTAAGGATATGAATACCTTCCAAAGCTATAAAATATTCGTTTGACAAATTGTATTATCACAAGAGAGACCATGTTTATAGTTTAATGGCGGACCTTCAACCTAATGCTGAGCTTCAGCTATCCCTCTTTTAAGAAGGAATGTAATTCCTCAGTCTTCTCACAATAACGAAAAGAGGATGCAACAAACCGGTTGATTACAGCGACTAACCTAAAACGTTAGCCTATCAAGATATGAAAGGTGGGTCGGGCTTATGAAATATTTAGCGTAAGTGTTTATTGATGGTTTTTTTTTTCCTATGCGCCTAATGGATTTTCTCTTGTAATGTAGCCTTAGGCTTACATTTTTAACCATTCTAGCTTTGTGTCATGATTTCTTTTACACACAAGGGCTAAGGTGGTTGTTTGTTATTTCATTTTCTGAATAACCCTAAAGATGAATGTCTTGATTTAGGGTATGTAGAAGTAACGGTGAACTTCTATTTAAGTAGAAAAAAAAATGACTTAGATCTAACGAGAATCAATTAGATCTACAAGCGGATTAGTGGGGGGTAGCTGGGATCGGTTGGCTGGTTGGGGTTTGATTTAATTGATTTATTCTGATTTAGAGTGATGTAAAAAAATGTAAATTTGTAAGTATAAACATAAAAACGAGTAAAGAAATTGAGTGTCACAAACCATTTATAACGAAAAACGCAAACAATTTTTCTTATTCAATTTTAGTGATCAGTATCGAAATCTAGAATGGGAACGTTTGGTAAATTTATGTTCCGGACTCCTGCTACTTGTCTTGTGTCTGGTCCTACAGGATGTGGAAAACTTTCTGTTAATAAAACATTTTAAAAAGAGGTCGAGATTTTCCGAACAAAAGCTGTTAAAATCAACTATGGTGTTAACAGGTTTTACCAAGAAAAGTTTAAAAGACTACAAAGAATGTAATCAAATTCATGAAGGGTTATATGACCATAAAAGCTCTTCATGTTTAC
>JABUQX010047038.1:2500-5000 GCA_015478945.1 Trachelipus rathkii
AAATATTTTGTGAAGTTTGTCATTATGAATATGGTTTGGTTTTTTTACCTATTCCCATAATTATGTTTATTATGCAAATCATTATTATTATTATTATTAATAATTATAATTAATTTTATTATTATTTTTTATTATTATGGTATTATTAATTATTATTATTATTCATTATTATTATTATATTATTTTATTATTATTATTATTATATATTTTATTATTATTATTATAGTATTATTATTATTATTATTAATTATTGATTATTTAATATTATTATATTATTAATTATTATTTTATTATTATTAATTATTATTTATTATTATTTATTATTATTATTATTATTATTATTGAACTGTTAATTATTTTTATTATTATTTTATTATTATTATTATTATTATTATTAGTTATTATTATTATTATTATTATTATTATATTATGTATTAATTATTATTATTATTATTATTATTATTATTATTATTATTATCATTATTATTATTATTATTATTATTATTAATTTATTATTATTATTAATGAGGGTTATTATTATTTATTATTATTATTCTTATGTTTATTAAAACCTTTATTATTATTGATTATTCTTATTATTAATATTATTATTATTATTATTATTATCGTTTATTAATTATTCATTATTTTATTAATTATTATTATTATTATTATTATTATTATTATTATTATTATTATTGATTATTAACTATTAATAGTAGGTATTCTGTAATTGTTTTTTTTCATCATTGTTTAAAACTTTTCCCTATTCATATTTATAAATATTATTAATTATATTATTATTACACTGATTCTTATATTTTGCTAATAATATGTATTCTATTTGCATTAATATTCATTTTGGGATTACATTAAGCTCAATCCCTAAACCCAATTATTTAAATTTATTATCAGATTTACATTATTTGGGGCTCATAGGACACAACATTGTGTTGCAATTAGTAGCCCCCCTTTCAGAAATTGTATACCATTAAGTTTTGTATTTACTACAACTAAATATTGTCAATAATGTTAAGCTTAATAATGTATATTGTTATTTTCTGAATAAAGCATTTTCAATTCAATTATTATTTATATTATTATTATTATTATTATTATTATTATTATTATTATTATTATTATTATTATTATTATTATTATTATTATTATTATTATTATTATTATTATTATTATTTTTATTGTTATTGTTATTGTTATTATTATTGTTATTATTATTATTATTAGTAGTAGTAGTAGCAGTAGTAGTAGCAGTAGTAGTGGTAGTAGTAGTAATGTCTTGAGTTTGTTAACTGAGCTTTTAAAGTTTATGAACACCCAGTACGACTTATATATATATATATATATATATATATATATATATATATATATATATATAGTATATATATGAATAATATAATATATATATATATATAATATATTATATATATTATTATATATATATTATTATATATATATAATAATATTATATATATTATAATATAATATATATATATATATATTTACAATAAAAACAAAATGTATATATATATATATATATATATATATATATATATAGTATATATATATATTATATATATATATATATATTATATATATATATATATATATCAAGACATAGTCCATTTACATCCACCAACGATCTAATTGCATCAGCCACCTTCCTACCATTCAAAACTTTCCAATTACACTGTGCATCATCCGTTCCCTTTTTACCCAACATATATCCTAAATATTTAAATTCAGACACTTGTTCCAGCTGCTCCCCATCTAACAAAACTTCACACCGAATACTGTCCTCACTCACAACCATAAACCTACTCTTATGTACGTTTACTTTCAAATCTTTCCTTTTACAAACCCTGCCAAATATCTCTATCAATCCTCTCACACTCTCTTCATATTTGCCACACAAAACTAAATCGTCCGCATATAATAGGTAGAACACCCTCCACACTTCTATTATTCATCATTCTGACACCATCCCATGCACTCCCACCTCTAGTTCTTTCATAACCATATCCATATAAAAATTGAATAACCAAGGAGACATAACGCATCCCTGCCTCACTCCGCTATTAATATTAAACCAATCACTTTCAACTCCATTTTTTTACACACGCTTCACTATCATCATACATACTTTTGATTCCACTCATAAGCTTTCAAGCAACATCATATATCACTAACACCTGCCATAGAGATTCCCAATTAATCATATCATACGTCTGTTGCAAATTCAGAAAACCTAAATACAATTTATTCTTCTTCTCCCTCATTTTCTCAATCATTTGTTTCAATGTAAAGATTTGATCCACATATGCTCAACCACCTCTAAACGCACCTTGTTCTTCGCAATCAGTCCTTCAGTTAATCGACTCATTCTTTTCGACTCACTCTTTTGACCAAATACCAATTCTCCAGTACCACAAACCATTACACAATATTTTAAAGTACCCCACACACATTCCGGATCGTCCTA
>JABUQX010047038.1:15000-22767 GCA_015478945.1 Trachelipus rathkii
CAAACGATGAGATTGTATTTGAGAGAGATAGAAGAGTGGAGATGAACCGAAGATAGTGAAGGTTGAGCATGACAGATCAGCAGAGTACAGACAAGGAAGAGAACAAAGACGAGAAGAACTGACAGAGAGATGGAGAGAGACGAGTAGAAAGCGCAGCAAGAGATAGGAGAGAGAGAGAGAGAGAGAGAGGATGGAGAGAGAGAGAGAGAAAAGAGAGATATAAAAGAAAACAGAATTCACGCTTTGATCCACCTATAGTAAGTGATGGAGAGATGGAGTGGGCGAAAGGATGAGTAGATGATTGAGAGGAAGAGAGCATCATAGAAATTGATTAGTTTAATAGAAAGCATATACAAGATGACGAAACTAATATGGCCTAGATAATAAATAATAATAATTAATAATAATTATAGTAATAATGTCGTAATAATAATAAATAATAATAATAATTTTTAATATATGAATACATAATGTAATTAATAATATTAATAATATGAGAATCCAATAATAATAATAATAATAATCTATATATTAATAATAATAATAATAATAATGAACTAATAATAATAATAATAACATTAACAATTAATATAATAATAATAATAAATAATTAATAAATAATAATATTAATAATTATAATAATAAGGTATAATTACTAAGTAAAAGGGATGGAGAATGATGAATAATAATAAGTAATAATAATAAGTGTGAATATAATTAATAATAATAATGAATATAATAATGAATAGATAATAATAAATAAAATAATAATATAATAGTTAATAATAATAATTAAATAATAAATAATAATATATAATAATAATAGTAAAAATTTATATTAATCATAGTAGTTGACAAACATTTGAATGTATGAAAATACAAAATAACATGATTAGTTTACATTATTTACATAAATGTAATAATAATAATAATAATAATAATTAAAAATAATAATATAAATAATTAATAATATAAATAAGTAATAATAATGAAAAGATAATTAGAGATGGTTGTAGATTGGGGTTTTTCGTGCCGAATATTGTATCAACGATCCAAAACTGTCTCCTGAAAAAATGTGAGATCATTCGTTGGATACTTTTACTAAATTTGAATCTTTGGCCTCTACACAATATAGCTAACTGGCCCATGAATTTCACATTACGTGGAAATGAAATCCTAGACTTTCATTATGGCATAGACTGTGATAATCGTGAGAGCATAAACACTCTGCATAGACAATATTTTGAGAAAAAACAATTGGCCATGAAATCTCCTTTACTTCCTGATGGTCTACATCCAAATAAAAAGTTTCTTATAGCTCTGATGGGAAGATATAAGATATCATTCCTGATCCAACAATTTCAATTTGATCTGGTTTTCCAAACTCCTTCACACCCTCGTCAATTGATCACCTCAGGTGGGAATGGGGAAACCCATAGTCCAACGCTTCCCAAATCTTCAACTTCTTCGGCACGTTCTTCAATCTCAAGTAGACTCCAATTTCCGCAACCTTCTTCAGTTGCTTTAGCAAACACATCAGTAGAAATACCAATAGACGATACCGCAACCACAAGAGCTGATCATTTCCCTTTGTCGGGTTTAGATCAAAATAATTATGGTTCTCAGTCTCAAGAATTATTCAGGCCTTCTTATTATTCTTCACAAAATGAGCCTCAAGCTTCTTGTTCATATAATACTAAATCTTATAATCCCAGTATTTCATACAGTGGTCCATCCTTTTCTAATGTAGATCATACATCATCCTTTGATCGACGGATCAGACATATCCAGCGGCATAGAATCCGGGGGCTCTTAAACAAATGTATTGGGATCATATGACTCTAGAAACACGATGCCATGCTTATCATCATTGGTTGGATGTTCTAAGAGATGAGAAAGAAATGGCAGAGCATATAAGTTAAGCAAAATTGTATGAAAAGGATTGTTATATGACGCATATCAGAAAAATTCATGTTGTCATTATATATATTGCTGTTGTTTATTGATGCAGCTAAGAAAAGTCTATATTAAAAACATTATATTATATATATTAAAATGATTTATATTAAATATATAATGATGTTGTTCATTGTTGCAGCTGGAAAAATAAAGAAATTTTATGTTGTTATTTTGTATTGGATATATATTGTGTATTGTTGCAAAATTAATAAATTGAATATTAATAAATTACAGCCTTTATTAAAGAAATTCCGTTGTATCCCTGTTGAACCACTTGTCAAAACTTACCACCATTGTCAATTTTCAATTGTCGATGTTGTTGAAAGTGAGGTGTGGGTTTAGATTTAGTGCGGGGGATGTAAGGGAGCTCATTACTCTCTTACTTGGTTATTCTTTATTTTATTAAATGATTAATGAGTGGTAAGTGGAGATATTCACTTTAAGAACTGAATATTCAATGTGGATGTTAATAGATGTAATGGTCATCTTATCTTGTATTATTGAAAGTATCAGAAATTCATCAATATGCTAACATTTAGTTATTTTCCAGTAAGACATCTGATTATTAGTAATTGAATTAAAGAAACTTAAACTTTGATTATTTAATAAATTAATTAAATAAACATAGTAAAATTGAAAAATAAAACAATAGTAGATGTTGATAATAAAAAAATGTTTATATTATAAGAATTTAGATGATAATGGATGTCGTGGGCAAATAGGATCAATTGCAAAACAGGGATGTACAGCATAAGGAAGCTGTATCTTCCCATGAAATATAAGTATATTGAACATGAAAGTTGAAAAACGTAAATATAAAAGCATTTATGAATATAACTAATGTAATAAAAGAAAAACATTATTATTAAATATATTATAGACCTTAAATTTCCTGTCTGCAGTGAAGTATTATTGCCGGAATTCTTGGAACGTTGTTGGTTCCCTCGTATTTCTGTAGAAGAAACTAGGGTAAGTCATAAAAATGATTCAATAAAACTAAATTAAATAAACTACTTTGTAGGGGACATACTTATTATATAGGAACCGATTTCGGGAAGGAACTTGAGAGAAAAACCCGGGTCTTGGATTGAAAACCTATTCCAGTAAGGAAACTATAGAAAAACCTATTTTGGAATGATCAGCTTACGTTTAACGACTCCTGGAGGAAACTTACAATCTTTGAAGAAATCTAGTTTATAGTTTTAAATGGAAGAAACTAACTTACCCATAGAAGAAATCAACTTGCCTTTATAAGGTTTACTACATCTTCGTCTACTACACTAGCCTGTGAATTGGAAATCTACATTATAATAAATTCTAATAGAAATCTACTATGAGAAATTATACTCATTACTTACCCAGGGTTCACACTTTCTGGAAAGTCAGGAAAAAAAAAAAAAAAATTGGTCAGGAAAGTCAGGGAAAACGTTTTAAGATATGCTGAAAGTCAGAGGAAATTCCAAAAAAAAGTCGGAAATTTTAAAGGCCCCGAAATTACCGTGAACACACAACTCCAATATTCAAAAATTTGTCTATGGTTAAAAAGACTTCATGATTATTTACACCCTTACAGTACAGTAGTCACATCTTTAAATTCACAAACGAAACTGCAAATGACCTTTTGGCAAACATAATTGTACACAACCAAACTTTAAGAACAAACAATCTCCGTAGCACAAATTCTCTTACCTTAGACAAAGCGAAATTCACCCTAACGAAATCTCGGAGGGCTATCTCAGTATTAAGGGCATACGATTTGTGGAATAATCTTCATCGACCCAAAAACTGATATTCGCATAGGTCTTAGCTCACAACATTGGGTCGTTTCGTAGAAATATCAGAAGCTTCTTATTAACTAAATACTACTAAACGAGGGCGATTCCTACCCTCGTTAAGTTGATTTGTAATATTGCTGATTCTTCTAGATCCGTGTCTGGCTCCACTATTAATATTTTAATTCGTCTCTCAGAGTTTTCTCCTAGCATTTACAAAGTCAATGCTGATAGTTGTGGGATGACAGGATACTTAATACAATAATTATAATTATCATTTATTATATATTATTATATTATATTATTATTATTAATTATATACATATTATTATTATATATTCTTATTATTATTATATTATTTATTATTTATTATCCATTATTATGTTTATTATTATTACAATCTATTTTTGCTATTTTCTGTTATTATTATTATTATATTTTATTATTACTCGTATTATTATTATTATTTATTATATTATTATTAATTATTACCTGATTAATTATTATTATATACATCACCATTACTATTATTATTATTATATTATTATTATTATTATTATTATTGATTATTATTACCTACTATTATTATTTTCTCATCTATTTATTCCTTTGTATTAATAATTTATAGCTAAGCAGAACACAGACTAAGAAAGAAGATAAAAAATATTTATATATTATTATTTTATTATTATTATTGTTATAATAAAATTTTAATAATGATAATATGTATATATTATTATATTATTATCTATTATTATTATTTATATTATTTATTATTATTATTTTGATTATTATTATAATAATAATTATTATTATTTATTATTATTATTATTATTATTATTATTATTAATATTATATTATATTCATTATTATTATTCATTATTATTATTAAATTATTATTATTATTAGTTATATTTATTATTATTATTATTAGATTTAATTATTATACTACTATTATTATATTATTATTATTATTTATTATTATTATTATTATTATCCTCACTCTCATTATTAATATTATTATTATATATTGAATTATTATTAATATTATTATTATTATTGCAATTAATTATTATTATCGCGTTATAATATTAGTACATTGTAATTAGTATTATGTATCCTTACTCTCTCAATAATACTTGTATTTTAGTATTTGATCTACCTATTTAGTGTTATTTGTAGTAGTATTTTCTTATTATATTATAATAATTACTTATTATTATATTATATTAATTATTCATTATATTATTATATATTATTTATAATAGTATACATTATTTATTACAATATTTTTAGTAATATTTATTATTTTTGTTTGTTCGTCACTATTTATCTTTGATTTATTATCATTATTTTTGTTATTATTATTTATTATTATTGGTTCTCGGTTTATTAGAAAACGTGCCCCTAGTAGCCCTTTTCTCATCTATTTATTATTTTGTAATTAATTGTTAATATGTGAAGGCATAACTTTGTATTAATAGAGCGAATAAAAATATTTTTGATTTGATTTTTGATTGATTTTTATTTATTATTATTATTATTATTATTATTATTATTATTATTATTATTATTATTATTATTATTATTATTTTTATTATGCTTATTTTTTTATTTTCTTTTTATTATTATTTTATCTTTTGTTATCTACTCTTATTTTATTATTATTATTATTATTATATTATTATTATTATTATTATTGATTATTATTATTATTTATTATTTATTATTAATTTATTATTATATATGTATATTGTATGGCTGATATTGTTTTTTCTAGTTTGTAAACTGGAAAAAACTGGTCTTCACAACGACCAGTTTTTTTTTCTTCCTCCTATTGTGGAGAAGTTCCCTTGAAAGATTGGAAGGATTGTCCCCAGACATTGTCTCCTACCTGACCCAATACCTTTTCATTTGGTCTGCAGTTGTGGAAGAAGAGGATCCAATTGTTTCCCCCTTCATTTGTTCTGCAGCCCTTGAGAACGAATACCCCTGACACAATACCCCTGAAGAAGAAATTCCCCTTGACCCAATACCTGTGAAGACGAAATTACCCCTGAACCAATACCCCTGTACAAGAAATTACCCCCTGAATCAATACCCATGTACAATAAATTACCCTTGAACCAATACCCATGTACAAGAAATTACCCTCTGAAAATTACCCACTGATAATTACCCCCTGAAAATTACCAACTGAAAATTACCCACTGAAAATTACCCCCTGAAAATTACCCACTGAAATAATCACTGAATATCCCTATTGGACTTGGTCCATTTATATTTCCCCCAGAAATTGTTCCCCTGATTTATGTAAAAAGAAAATTATTTAGTATGTTTTTTTATTTTTTTGTATCCCGTGTCTCATATAATATATAATATTTCATTATTTTGATATTATATATTTTGTGTTTATGTATTACGTTTTTTGATTTTTTTTGATATTTTGATTTAATATAATTTTGTAAAATGTTTTTTCTTAATATGATTTTATTTTGTAAATTAAATAATTTATTTTGTTGTTTGTATTATTGAGACCAATATTGATGACAGGACAGGACAGACTGACGTAATAAGGAACGAACCACCCTAACTATTTTTGTATTGTTTTCTGTTTTTTAATAAAATTACAAACATTGTTGTGTTTGTTTTTGACCCTTCATTTTCCCGACCAAATTTATCACACCCACTCCCAATAGGGGATTTAGTTTTGTTAAAAAACAACTACAACAGGATCTATTGTTTCTTAAACTACATTGGTGTATATTTGCAACTAATTTCGCATATCCTTTGGTACAGTCATTCACCATGTCAAGAAATCTCCTTCTTGAACCTAAGATTTTAAATAAGATTGCAATAGTCTCATTGAATAGTTTAATATTTGAAGGAAAAAAATACTAAAATATTAGAGGAGCAGGCGTATATTTTGGGATTTTTAATTTAAAAAAACCGGAATGAAGTCTAATGCTGAAAGGATAGGGGTGATAAAAAGAATAGTTAAACCAAGGACCATCAAACAGCTAAAATCTTTCCATGGCGCCATATATTATTTTAAAAAAAATTTCCATACGTAGCTCATTCTCAGGATTCCCAACAGTAATTTCAACGATCTGGAGCAACTGATTAAGGAACCTAAACACATCCAAGATCATAAAAACCACTTCTTGAACACTCTTGACTTATGCTTCCCCGCTACTCCTTCTCGCTACAATTACACCAATTTTTCTTCTTATCGGTAACTCTAATCGCAATCTTGTAGCTCTTGATTATAAGTTTTATAACACTTCCTTTCCAGCAGTTCCACCATACCCTAAATTTAATTTCGGGAGTTTAATCAGGCTAGTAGGGGCCGTAATCGTCAATGGAATGAGCAGGTTCACTCCATTTTCAGCTAAATATTTTTCTCCTCAACATCTGCAGTACGATTGCCCTTGTTCTCATGTCCTTCAGGATAGAGACATTGCTATTGGGAATGGAAAAACTTTTGTTCTCTAATCACTCTTGATAATTTTCGTTCACCTCGGAATCGTTGCAACTTTTTTATTCGACAAACTAAACATTCTTTCACCAAAAGAAAGTGTGCTGACTTCCTTGGTTCTCCTATTGATAAAAATTTCTGACCTCTTGCCAAAAACATTACTAACAACTTTTGTAAATTTACCCTTTCTCTTCTTATTTGCTCTGGTGGATCTGGGGCTAATAATCCTTCTGAAAAGGCTAATCTCTTTGGCCTCTTTTTTTCATCTAATTCCACCATGGAAGATTCTGGCATCCCTCCTTCTACTCCTCGGATGGCATTAATCCCCGTCTTTTGAGGGAGTGTGATTCTGAGCTGTCGTCTATCCTTGTTTGGCTCTACTCTCTGTGCTTTAAAACTAATACTTTCCCTTAAAACTGAAAGCGCGCATATATTCAACCGATCCCGAAGGGGGTAGCCTCTCTGATCCTTCTAACTATCGTCCTATAGCTCTCGCTTGTATTATGTCTAAAACTTTTGAAACAATTATCAACTCTCATTTTCTGGATCATCTGTAAT